>CALSBZ010046601.1:1410682-1426077 GCA_943591055.1 Gobionotothen gibberifrons
TCTCTTTACACAGAGGGGACACATGTTGATGTAGAAGAGACATGAAGAAGAGGGGACACATGTTGATGTAGAAGAGACATGAAGAAGAGGGGACACATGTTGATGTAGAAGAGACATGAAGAAGAGGGGACACATGTTGATGTAGAAGAGACATGAAGAAGAGGGGACACATGTTGATGTAAAAGAGACATGAAGAAGAGGGGACACATGTTGATATAGAAGAGACATGAACAAGTGGATTCTCCATAATAGGTGACCTTTAAGTTAAATATCTTACTTAAATTCCTTTGGGTTGTATTTAATGGCATCTGTAAAGCATTTCACGGCCATCTCGTACTGACTGGAGGCAGCCATACGATTTCCCATACCTGCAGGGAGAGAGCGGACATCTTTAGTAAGATAAAATAAGATGCTCCTTTATTAATCCCTGTGGGGAAATTCAGTAGTTTGACAGCAACAGGGTAAGATTGAAAAACAGGACCGCACAGATTAATACAATTAAGATAACAAATTAAAATGATAAAATAAGAAATGAATTAAAATGAACATATATACATATTTGGTCATGTGTACATATTATTTACATGTGTGTGAGAACAGTGTGTATTTTATAATTGGAAATGTTAATTCTTACCAGCAAGCTCTCTGCTCCTTTTGGCTAACTCTTCTGCAATAGGATCCATTTGTTTCTGGTGAAGTTAAGAGAGTGCGCATTAGTCTCCAAGCAACACAGGAAACACCGATGACAACCAGGTAAGGGTACATTCATAATATCATTGTGTATGGATGTCAATTACTATTACATTACAAATATATACAAAGAATTGAATAGGGGAAGATGAAGCACATATTATACATGAATAGGAAATATAGGAACAGACGCTCTTAACTGATTACTTATTATTGTTGTATTTTAATAATAACTATTACCATAAAGTTTAAAAATGAGTCTGATGTGTCGGAAAATATCAGTTTGTGAGTCATGATTAAGATTAAGCCTTAAATAATTATAAATTCATTTAACATATACAAGTGTTCCCACCTCTGTATTTGGTTCATATTTCTCCTCCTTCTCTTGAACTTCAGGTTGCGCCACCACTTTTGTTTTTTCCTCCTCAGACGGCTGGACTTCAGGTAATTTTGTGTTTTTCTTTTTTCTCTCTCTGGCAGGCCTCTTATTACACAATACCTCGGGCGCCGATTTTGTCGTAGAAGCGTGGGAATTATTTATATTCAAATCCTGCAAATCCTTCAAAAGATAATGAAACACAAGGTAGTGGTTTAAAGATGATCAAACAAACAAACAAACTACAATGTTAACAATACTGATGGTCAGACTTTACAGATCAGGAGCTTTGGGGGCAGAGCCTTCTCTGTGGCAGCCCCGAAGCTCTGGAACTCCCTCCCCCAAGACTCATCTATTCAACTATATATCCATAAGCCCCCCCCCCCCCCCTCAATCAACTTCCTCATGACTGCCCTTTCTGTTTATCTTATTCATTTATTATTATTTTTTGTTTTTGCCTGTCCTTGTTTGTCTACCCTCCCCCCGACTGTAAAGCGTCTGAGTTAGAGAAAAGCACTATATAAATACAATTTATTATCATTATCTATTAACTCATCCACTGCACAAACATGTCTAGTTCTGGATTGTCTTAAGTAGGACTAATTTGCTTTGAATTCTGGGTAAATGTGGACATGTGAAAACATGACTGATAAGCAATCTTGAAGTAAAACCGTTTGCTTTCTGGAAACTTAACACTCATTAAAATCACCTTAAAAACACACAGTGCACTGAGATTTGTCACAAATTGTAAAGCACTTACACATCACCGTACACTGTATACCAAGGCATGTTTGCCATCACTTACTGTACGGAGGCTCTGTCATTGGTACACGTTTATTTATAAAGCCATGCTGGGTGAACTCCCGTATTACATCTGCTCTCTGATAACACAGAGAGTTGCAAGCAGCTATTGTCTGAGATCGCATGACGTAGTGTTGTTAGATGTGCCAAGAGCAAGGACTGTCTTAGGTAAGACAGCTTTTATGTGCGCAGCGCCACTTGCTTGGAACAGTCTACAGCTAAAATTGAAACTGAGCAATTTTATCCCTCTGAATGTTTTTAAAGCAAGTCTAAATGAAATGCTCTTTGAAACTATGGGTATTTGTAAATGTTGATAACTATGTAAATGTAGCTTGTAAATACGTTCTATGATATCCTCTATTGTTTTATGTTGTTTTATGTTTCATGTGGAACTTAATTGCTGCAGGTCTCCCTTGAAAAAGAGATCTATGATCTCAATGGGACCAATCTGAATAAATAAAGGTTACAAACAAACAATTTACAAAACTGTTTGACGGTGTCATATTATTACGAAACAGGACTTTTCATAGTGTTGTCCTTCTTGAGGTTTATTTTCACCTTTGATTTATTCGCCTGTGCCATCACCGCTCAGATATGACTTCAGAAGTACTTTTCTGCTAGTGCAAACGGTCATTTAAAAATGAATGTCCACAAACCATTTGCTTTTTTTCTTCTTTTGTAATCGTCTCCTCGAGATTTTCCTCTTCATTATTACAACTGTTCTCTTCATATCCAGCCGCCACAGTGCCATTGTGTGTTGCATCAGGTTCAGGAGATTCTCTTGCTTCTGCATTATTTTCGTAAACAGGATTGTCTTTCGGACTTTCTGAGGAGTCTGACTTCCCTTGTTCTTCCTCCTGGAAACAATAACATCAAACATATCAGGATCTGAAAATGCCTTAATGTCTGTTTTCAGGGTATATGCAGGAATCCTGAAGTCAAATGTAAAACCTTTTAAGACCTTTTTTAAGACCCTTTCCATACATTTTAAGAGCTCATCGCCACTTGGAGTTCTAACCGGTTACCTTGGCGACACACTTTACGTCACATTGACTATATACAGTATTGATTGTCCTTCCTCCTTATCTTCCAAACCATTTGGACGCAAACTTGCATTTCCCCATAACGATGTTGCTTAGCAACCGGCGTAAACGGACCTTCGCGCGCTATCAAGCAGAGAGCGTGCGATGTCCTGTTCAGATGACGTCAAACCCAACGGGATGCCATAAATAAACTACACAGAATCACACTACACACCTACGCAATGATTACATTCAGGCAGACTGTAGAATACAACCTCTTTGGACCATTTATATACTTATTGAAAACAAGCTACAAAATGTAATACCTTGGAAAATGCCGTTTAATACTTTTTAATAGCCTTCATTTTCGTTAAATTGATTTATCAACTTTTAATACTTTTTAAGACCCCGCGGACACCCTGGGATTATATTTCCAGAGATATAATGTAACTTGATTGTATTCAGAGAAAAAAGAGAAGACTTACAGGCAAATTGTCTTTAACTGCATTTTCCTTTTCTAACCGTTTCTTTTGTTTTTTACGCTGAAAAAGAAAAGAGAAAAGTGGAAGCGTCAAAAAAAGTAAATAAGAAGAAACATTGAAAATATTAAATCTGAATTAATTTGCAGACACTTACCAATTTCTTACGCTTGTTCCTCTCAGTTTTGTCCTTACGCTTTTCCTCGTCTTCTATCAATTCCTTTGCATGTCTATCAGCCTCCTGCAAAAACAACAAGTTATGAGTCTTTATGTGGAGCATGAAGTCAGAACATGTAAATGAAATTCACCTGAAAGGACCTGAGTCAGCCTGAAAGCTACATCAAACCAGGGACACATCATAAAGGAAGCTTTTAAGTTTCACTTCCAAAGAAAAGTCAAACCGAAGGGGGAATACCTCTTCACTGAGTTGCTTAATTCGTGGATGTGGTTCTAAAGATCTGTGAGAAACAGTGGGTGTATAAAAGCGATCATCATCTTCATCGTCTTCATCATCAGTATATATGATGTCATCGTCCAAATCTCCCTCAAACGTCCTTAAAAAATCTAAACCTGGGAGATTCAGACACAAACAAACAAAGTGTAAACAAGCAGCATCTTAATTCAGAACAAAGAATATAACCGATCTTTAAAAAGTCTGATCTTGAGAGAGCATGGTGCCAACTAAGTCACGTGGTGCCAACTAAGTCACATGGTGCCAACTAAGTCACAACATATAGTAGTACTTGTATGTAGTTGTATGAACTTCAGAACTTGGCCATTCCCTCTTCTCAGTCTGAAAGAGCTTGGTGAATAATGTCGTTAGACCAAATATAGTCTACTAAAGATTGTATACTTTGGCTAAACACCCCCCCTCAGAGCTTCTGTTATCAGCTGCGGTGGTTTTGGCGGTCTGTAGCTTGCATGCCCAGTTCAATCAATAATTGGCCAGTTGTGTTAAAGTGAAAAGAGAGCCCGAGGGTACTTTTTTTTGTATTGGTTACACAATTGTGTCAGTCACTTTTCATGTGAAATATGTTGACACTGTACTGCCTTTTAGTAAGGAGTGAAAATGTGCATAGTTATCCGCAGATATTGCGTTGCTTTGTCTCTATAGAGTGGCGAAGTCCCTCCCCTTCCGGGGGAGCTCCATGGGACCTTATTTCGAAAAAATAATGTATTGAAGTCAATGGAGAGAGAAAGATTATCTTTCGATCCCGTTTGAATTGTGCCACGAACTACACATATGATGTTTGTCAATTTAAAAGATAATTTTGCAAGTCAAATTTTTTTAAATGTGTCGTAAAAATGTGAAGTAACACATTTTTTTGTGTGACACCGCTCAATGAACTACATCTCCCGTCTCGCACCACACGCCAAGACGGCCGTCACGTTGGCACATTTCACTTCTTTCTTTCAGAATGAGGTGAAAAGTATTAAAAGGGGTGAAAATCACTCCAAGTCTGGGCATGTTGAGAGCTGTACATACACACAAGGGGAGTTCGTCGGTTCCTAAGAGCCAGCATGCGGGACCGGGATTCTGGGATTTGTAGTCTTTCTAGTTGCGTATTTTTCATAGTCTTATATTTCAACAGTTTTACGACAAACTGTGACTTTTTTTGACATGGAAATTATTATTTAAGATTGACAAACATCATATGTGTAATTCGTGGCACAATTCAAACGGGATCGAAGTAGATGGGCGTGACTTCACCACTCTATAGCCTCGTCCCCATATGAACTCCAGATAATATCTGTACATCAGATCGGCACACTGTTCAGTTAGTCCGAACTCACTGGAAATACTCTCGGTACCAGTGAGATGTCACACACTGAAGATGCCGTTATGAATTTATTACAGGCAAACATGCAGTAGGGAACAGTTAAACATTAAACAGTATACAATCTGCTGGCTACTGACAAAAAGACATTGATAGCAAACCTTACACACCCTTATATTTGTCTATATATACACACACAGGATTTCTTGTTCTGCTGGTGACTCATGACACGAAGTAGTCAATAAAAGTGGTGTCTATTTGCCTAATGGAGATATTGTTGCATTACCTTGTGGGTCTAAAACAATGTTGACCAAATAAGTAAGACAAAAGGTTTAAGAAGGCATAACCTAATCACTTACGATTATACTGTACGCAGCTTACATTACCTAACACTTTTTATTATTATTATTATTATGTATTCAGATATTTGTTGTATCACAAAACTAGGCTGATACTGTTTTGTTGCACGGTTTGTCAATCCAGTAATACTGCGTTGAGTTTCATTTTCCAGTTCTCTTCTCAATCATCAGGTTGAAATCATCTGTAGTTGAGAAATTGCCTTACCTAATAAGCCAGAGGCGAAGACATCTAAAATTGAGTCTCCAGGATGGCGTCCATTGATGAAATCCACCATAGTTTCCTGAGATGAGGAAAAGATCAGACACTTATAATGCATCCAAGCTTTAGACGCAATAATGATCGTATACCTCGCAAAAGTATAAACTAAACATTGCTGAAAGTAACGTACTGTGTAACCCTTGCTTTATTTTGCAGGGTGGGAAGTACATTCTTTTGCAGTTACCACAATAGCTGGTAGATACAACTGATAAAGTAACCGAGGAATAACCCCCCTAAGAAAATCAGCTTTAACTACAATTTTACAGTTACTCAAATAAAAAGTCATTTTCCTAGCAAAATGTTGTCTAGTAGTCACTGCTTCTCCAATGTGAAGACATGATGCTTCTTTTCTATCCATTACTGTAAATTGACTAGGATTAGGTATGGTTGTTTAGTTAGTTTAGTTTGACAGCAAAACAAGAACACATTATCAGTATTTATTTTACATTAAATAGAGCAAACACTGTTTTGAGTGACTGTTAGTAACATGCCCTACTTCTGTGCATATGTGTTGCTGCTTTAATACACTATGTAATCCCTGATACATTTACATTGTGTGTGACATTATTGTTAATATACAACGAGCTATGATATTTTAAGTTATTCATTGAGACTAAATGCCCTAAGCTTATGTATTTAGTAACATGTGATAAACTGTAGAGTACATGTTATCTGATTGTTGTGGTAAAAGGCTCTCAGTGGTGGCAGCTCATATTCAAATGACTGTTTGTGAAAGGTAAGGTAACACTGTTGCCATGACACACTTAAAATTTGCAAAACCTGTTATGCCAAAATAATAGGAACAACAGAAGTTTCCAGGTGCCTAAATCATACTCACATGAGTGTGCATGAGTCTTGAGTTTTCTCGGATTCGAGATACAGGAGCACCTGAAATATAGAAAAGTGTTATAATCAAATACGTATAAAACACGTTTCTAAACATCATTGTTCACGTTGTTACAGTCCATCGTCATAACGTGGCTAGCTAGCTAGTAAGCTAACTAAACACTTCACTGTTCTCAGTAAATGAAACTTAGCGAGGAATATGAAACAAATGACAATCACTACTTTAATGATACCTCTAACAATGTCTTTCTTTTTTGGCATGGTGATAGAGTGTGTCTTTGAAGTATTTTCCCGCGACTGTGTTAGAAGGTATTTCTCGTTGAAGGTAAAATGTACAGTTCAGGTTCTGACTGTTTTCTTCCCCTTTCCGCGTTTGATACGGGCACTTTTTCCCCTGCCTTTAACCTTAGAGGCTGCTACCAGCCTCCAACAGCCAACACCAATCAAATGGTGAGGATTTCAGTATGTTGTGGTTCAGGGCTGTGATTGGATGGTTGACCTGTCAATCGTGGTAAAGTAGGCGTTCTTTGAATGCAACGTGCTGCCTGCGAATCTGCCTGAGAGCAAAGTATCAAAGAAAGGACCTGTAAAAAGCAAAACAGACTGGTACATACTATAACATAATTCATAAACCTTACATTTGAATCAAGTTCTCTTTCTTCTTACTATTAATGTATATATATATATATATTAATGTTTCTTAGTGTAAGCATTGTTGGATGAGCCTGTAACTTTGTATTGGCAACAACTACGCTGTAGCTATTGTGTACATTACAATGGACTTTGAATTTTGAAAAATATCAACTACAATCAGAGATGAAGAAACAAATCAGAGATGAAGAAACAAATCAAGCCAGGGAAGAATTTACATCTGCGATTTAATTAGCCTACAAACCCTTTCCTATCTTTTTAAAGGTAATATTAGGCCATTGACCAGTCTATCTAGCTGCAGATCTATATGTAAACTTTTGCATTCAATGAACTGACTCCATCATATCAGTGAATGTGATGGTATTTTGTACCTAGTGATATCTTGCAGGGCACAGTGTTGCTGCAATACAAATAAAAACATATAGTTTTATATTTCTATCAACTGTATTTAATTTAAATCTAATTGGATAATAACATGTGTTTATGGTAATTGTATTCATTCTAAACTATTTGGGGAGTGTTACATCGCTAGAGTTAATTAATGACTCACAAATAAAGCTTTGCTTGTCTACTCTTAATGGGTGGATTAACCTGTTATGGAGGCCTGGGTTAATGCTTTTTCTTTGCCATAAAAAAGTGATTTTAGGTGATACAAACGCATAACTTTTTATTTTAGAAACGATGATATAGAGAAACTAAACAAAAGCACCAACAAATATCCAGTGGCATTTTATATTATATTTGCCTTTCAACCATAGACTGTATATATAAAGCTTTCAACCAATTTCCATTCTGAATAAATTACGTTTTTTTCTTCTTCTTCGGTTCTTGAATTCAAATCAATTCTCGCGCCCTCTGTCCTCTTCCCGCGCGAGTTTCCGGGTTTTCGAATTGTCCTCCACATTTCCTAGCAACGCTGGCTCCTTGGATACAAACAGGAGGGAGTGCGCTCACTGGAGGACTGACAACAACAACAACAACATGGAGCCTCGAGATGTAATTTCTCTCAGTTTTACCCCTTTTCTCCTCTGAAAGTGTTATTGTGCAGCATATTGTATCGTGGTTCGGTTCGCTTTAACCTGGTTGAATCTGGCTAGCGTTTACCCGACGCTGGCCGTTGGTAATAGCTTGCTAACTGCTAACCGCTTGGCTAGGTTGTTAGCTAATGTATCAGCCCGCTAACAGACCTCTGAGACAACGTTACTCAGTTTAAAACATTGTGTTTGCATTCTTAGTAGCCAATAGTTCATTTGCAAAGGGCTATTGTTAAGAAAAGGTTTGCAGATTATAGATACAGTAGTCATGTGTCTCTCCTTAAGCTAACAGCAACCTGTTGCGCTTAGCTAACTTTATTCGGAGCTTCTTAACTATCTGATATATGATATTTGAGAGAATCTAGGTAAATATAATTGAAAAAGTAACACATTGGCATCTGTTACAATTGCTACAAATGTGGGTTTTACCGAATTGACTTCCCTTTAGCAGCATTTGAGAGATCTGGTAATAATAGGTCTCTTTAATGACAAACCTGACAGTTTAAAGAGGCCAGATGATCTGCAGCCAAACAGGCAGTATAACTGTTCACAACATCTCAGATAGATTAGGGGAATTGCTGTTGTTATAGGAGCCGTGTCAAACAATTGGAAAACACTTGAAGTATTTACGAACAAAAGCATATTTAAGAAATCCAAATAGTTTATATTAAGTCAAATAATATACTTAAATCAGAGAATGGTGGGTTGTCTTTTTCCTGAATTTAAAGGCTACTGTATTAAATTAAATTAAATTGTTGTAATTTTCTCCCGAGAATCTTTTCAATTTACACACAGGGTTACTCAGCTTTGTTAAATGGCACAAGAGGCCAGTTACATTGAGTTATAACATTTTTTGTGACTTGGTTTTGCAGAGGGTGACGGCTTCTGCTCGGTTGCCAGCAGAGGAAGATACAATTCAGTCTGTTGGACAAACATCCATAAACCAGCCGGGAGCTCAAAGTCATGACCGACAGAGGCAGCCCAGGCTGGACACAGATAGCTGGGAGCTTCAACAGCGATGGCAGCGCTCGTTTGAGCCAGGTATGTCTCGGTAAATAAATATTTTCTGTCATATTAAATGTTGAATGGGATAAGGTGATGATGAACAGACTGTGTTTCTGGAACTCTGTCTTTTTCCTCCAACTGTCTAAAACAAATTGAGGCATCTACCAACAAATGTTCAACACTACTTAAATAATAATGAGAATTAGAAAACACATTTGGATCTCATGGTAATAGGAAAGCTGAAGGAAATAATGATTTGTATGTAAGTTTGAAGGATGTATACTTTGGTTGTAAATGTGTTTATGATGCCTGTGAATAACATTCAGCATTTTCTGTATCATCAGAATTTCAGGACAGCAACCTGTCTCCATCCCTCTCCCTGTTGCCTGCACACTCTGGAGTGGAACAAAACTTCACTGAATATTCTTTATTCCAACAAAGTGACTGTGAATTTGCCCCTTTAAGGTAAACAACAATAGGTTTTGTGGACATAATACTCTACAACATTGTATTTGAATGTTCAGTTATCTAATTGTATTTGTTTACTTTTTAAAGGGCGTTGCCCGACATCTCTATGGCATCAGAGAGGTTTCACGTTCCTCTCCAGGATCGCACCTCTCAAGCCTCTGAGCGCGGCTCCCTGTCCCAGTACCCTTTGGACCAGGCTACCAACCTGTCTGGAGAGGGAGTGAGCAGCTGCTGCTCTCTGTCCCAACACAGCTTATCTCCAGGAGACGAAGACAGACGAGAGGAAAAAGTGCACCCACCAGCGATTGCAACCACTTACAGACGGGGAGTACCATCCAGTGATGATTCAGACAGAAGAGAGGAAGACTCAAAGACTCAAACGGACCCTCCAGACACGCCAGTAGGAGAGGCTGCTCAATATGACATATCCTTTCTGAGTAAAGATGTTCCTGCCCAGCATCTTCTAGAGCTCCTTGAGAAAGATATTGGCATGCAAAGCAGTAGTAGTAGTGCTCTTTCCTCTTCCCCTGAGACCTCTGTGAAGGTGGCTTTATCTTTTGCAGAAGATTCTAAAAACATTCAAGTTTGCAAACCTGGCTTTGAGCAAAGCATGGGTAAAAGAGAAGGTCCTCCAGGTGAAGCTTCTCTTCCCGAGCAGCAGTTCAAACAACCTGACGGAGGCTCATTCCCTGACCAATCACAGACATTGTCATCGGAGGAAAGCAACATAACCATGGGGCTCCGCAGCACTAAACCGGATGACAGCAGTGAAGAGTTACACAGAGAGTTGCTGTCTGAGGTAGAGAGGCGCAGCAGTCGAGAACATGAATTTAAAGACCAACAGCGTAAAAGTTCTTCACCACCCGTTATACCTCTCACACCATTTCCCACAGGGGCTTCTGAAGTCAAGCCAAGAACTCATTTTGGTGGCCTGCCGTGGACAGGGGCGTTTTCAGCCGGCGTTGAGCGCGGTCACAGAGAACAAGACCTCTGGCTCTCTGGGAACCACACAGGGATTGATGGGTCCTACCTGGGTTTCATTCCACAATCTCAATCCACTCCAGGGGTGTTTAAAGTCCCATCCAAATCCAGTGTCAAGGCTAAATTAGGGCAACTCTCTGCCATAGAATCTAACATAGAGAACTCTTCTCAGTCAAACACAGGGATCTCTCCACAGCCAGCTGTTCCTGCAACTGATCCCTCTGAAACAACAAATCAGAGCCGAGGGGAAACCACCTCTGCTGAAGTGCAGTCTCTCCCAAGTCTCAACTACATGCAGAAAGTAGACGCCTGGAGGGCAAATCAGAGTTCAGGCAAGGCAGCGCTGTTTGATAGCTTGGCACTGCAAGGATTTCCCAGCGTCTCTCCTGAACAGAACGCTTACGAAGCAGTGTCTGAACCCTTGAGTCAGCAGGCGGGGAGATTACAGCCAAGTGCGTCCAATCAGGAGGTCACACAGAGCTCCTCCAAGGCTCCCTCTGGCTCCACTTCTCCAAGGAGAGGGGAGGCCGTGGGCAGGGCTCCCAGAGACCAAGATAACTCTGCAACAAGAACTTCTGCATCACCCTTTGGCAGGTCTCAGTCCCACTCCTCTCTAAGCACCGTTGTCATGTCGGTGAAGAAAGATCAGCAGAGTAAAAGACCTGCAGATGAAGAGAACATTGAGACTCACCATCAGCCAAGCACCACAGTTCAGCCCCCGCCTCGCATCAGCCTCGGTCAGTTCAGCGACGTATCTCTTGATCACGATTTGACACTCTCAAGTTCCCAAGAAAGTTACAACAGTGGAGTTAAATTGGCAACGTCCATCGGAGCGTCCTCTGTTGTCAGTCTGGAGGTTGATAACTACGCTCCGTACTGGACTTCGAAAATGTCCACTCCACCACCGTTGGCAAGGCAACGAGAGATAGACATCGAACAACGAATTCCGGTGATTATAAAACTAAAAACAATCCTATATCAAGAAACATAGCCCAACATTTTTTTTAATCAAATTTCCCTAAATGTATGCATTTAAAAATATATGTTTTAGAAGATTTTGCAGTTGATTTATTATGAATACAGTTGTGTTTAGGCCAGTGGTTCTCAACTGGTGGGTCGCGGACCCGTTTCAAGTGGGTCGCAGATGTGTGAGTGAAGAAAAAAAAAGTATATATATTTTTTCTGGCCGTTGGTAATAGTCAAAAGTCAAACTTTTTTGAAGGCCCGATTTTTCTAACGCTGTGCATGCAGTAGGCGTTGGACTGGAAGTACCGGGGACCATAAACGGTTTTGAAAACTTCAGAACAAAATGAACACATAATGAAATATGACCCCCGGTTTGATGATTGACAGGTCACAGAACAATGGGGGCTATCTACCCTTAACCACAATTTAAAGTAATTCACACAGATATCTCCTCTTTGATCTTCTCTCTGTGTGGAGCAGCAAGCTGTCAGAACAAAGTGGAAAACAAACATCTATTTATTTTCTTCTCAGAGTGTACCAGAATGTGTAGTTTATATGTTAGTATTTCTAAAAATCTCCTTCTGGGGTTGGGTTTTCAGCATGTGTGCCTTTTTATGAATACAGTTCAGCTTTGATTCCGTCATCTCATTAAACCTTTTTTAAAGCATGCTTTAGTTCTGTGAAGGGATATATGCACTGTACTTCACTTTCATTAATATTGTATGCTGAAAAGCGTATAGATTTGAGTGGTTCAACATTTCGGGTCGCGATTTATTGACAAAGAAAAAAGTGGGTCCCGAGGCCTCTTCTTCTTTCGTGTAACGTCAGAGGTCCAACTCAGTGTCGTGTAGCCATGCCCGCATCTCTGGTCCTTGGTCGAAGAGGCTGGCTTCCGAGGGTGGTCTATATAAAGGGCAGGTGGTTATTATATGTTCGGCAGTCCCGAGGCCTGACCAGTTGAGAACCACTGATTTAGGCCATGTACCACAAACATGTATATTTGTATTCCTTATCCTGATGTCTTCTGTATTTGTTTTTTCCTTCAGTTGTATCTCCGTAACCTGGGCATTGACCAGTCTCCCTCAACTATTTTAACTCCATTTGCACCAAGAGGGCCAATCAGAGAGCCGGAGTTCTCTCCCACTGATCTCTGTACTATTAAAGGATCTATTGGAACACCAACCAAGAGCCCCTTACCCTCTGAAGGTACCTAAAAAACATACTAACATTAACAACACAAGAGAATCATTTACATTGTGCCCTTAAAATCTTACCAATACCTATTTAAACCAGAATACATCATGTTTAACCTTCTAGTCCACTTTAGTATTGGGCTGGTTGTTAGTTTAAGGAATGTTTTTTATACTGTTCTACCAAGAAGAAAACTATTAAAACATAGATGTAACACGTATTATTTTTATTTTAAACATAGTCTTCAAGACCATGTTCTCTAGAAAAAGTTTTTTTCCTCATGTTTTTGTATTTTCAGGTGGCAGTCCCCATAAAGGAGAGTTTTCCAGGTGCAGCATTCTGTCAGTGGACTCCAGTATATCCATCCCGTTGAGCCTGGACAGTCTCGGTGAACGCAGACTGGCTACCTCCTCCCTGCCGGATGAAGACTCCTACCCTTCCAGCCCACAACAGCACATGGACAGCAGCTTAACCAGCAGCCAGAACACCATAACACTCGGAGACAGGTACGACTCTGACCTCTCCTTAGCTACCAAGAGGACGGATTCAGACTTGGAGTCTCCCTTGCAAACGAGCCGAAGTTTGGAGCAAAGCGCAGAAGATTCCATGGTTAGCTCTAAAGCCTTGATGGAAATCCGTAGACTCCTCTCTCGGGCGGAGAACATGGTGTCTTCTGGGTCTTCTGTAGATTCCTCTGCCCCCACTGCAGTGCCCCGTTTGCTCTCTGATGATAACGTCTTTCTCTCACTGAGGAAGACACCCAGCACCCTCCAGGACTCTATTGGTCGAGAGACTTCATCTGGGCAGCCCAATCATCCATCCACACAAGCTCTTACTTCCACAGGTGCGTACAGGAGGCCACAGGATGTTGGTGGAGGCGCAGGATCCCTCGTCCTCTCCCAATCAGCCCGACGTGCAGAGCCTGAGGGCTGCAGCGCCGCCCCCGTCGACAACACCGTCCCACCACAACCACCTTCACCAGCTCTGAGTATACAGCTCACCTCTACTGCTACAGACACAGAAGAGGAAATGCAGGCTTCTCTGGAAGGTCCTATACAGAGCAGCTCCCCCCCGCCTGCTCTGGAGAACAGTGATCAGGGAGTGATGAGCGATGGCAGCAGTGAGAGCTTGCTGGCGGTCAGAGTGGCGCAGCTACTGCAGAATGAGTCTCCGGCCACCATGGTGTCCAGTACAGCCAGCACCACTGACAATGAGGAGAGCAAAGCTTTGGGTAAGAGGATTCATGCGTTGTTAATCTCTAGAGGGAAAACCTTTCATAGTGGAAAAAAATATATATATATGCAAATAAACTTTTAGCAATAACACAATCTTATGTAAATAGATATTTTTTTAGTGTATTTTGGAGCTTTGATTATCAATTATATTCATTAAATAATTTCTTTAAACATTGTTCTTTCATGAAGACACAATCCTAACTTCAGATTTTATCATATATTTATATTATTATATATTATTATTATTATTACTTTTTAAACTTTTTTTCTCCCTTTTTGTGTTCACTGTTTTAAATCATCATCATTAAAGCTGTTTGCCTCTCATTTCTTCCATCTAAAGCCCTGTGAAACTTATTTTTTAATTTCTATATATATATTAATAAAGTGTAATATGATGATAGTAATAGAATGAAATCAATAAATCCATGTTTCCATGTTGCAGAGTGGATAAAGCTGAAGGTCTCAGGGCAGCAGTGTGAGCCTCTGGTGTTGGACAAAGAAGACAGGAGGCGGATTGAGGAGATCAAGAGAGAGCTGCTGTTAAAAAACCCAACGAAGGTAAACCAATGACGACGATGATCCCTTTAATCAGTCAGAACTATTGTTTACTTTTACACTGACTATTTACAATGACAAAGGTTTAGTTCATCACATATTTCCTGTTACAAAATGTCAACTGTGAAACTTTTTTGTGATTTTGATGTCTGCTACCATCGCTGTACAGTTCAGGTCACATACTTCAGGTAACTGGTGTGTTGCAGGCATGGCGTTTCACAACATGCATGTTTTGGATCCCTGTATCTTTTGTATATTGCCAATGTTTATCTTTGGATGTTTGTGGTGGATTCAAATCATAGGCCTGTCACGATAATTCATTTTGTTGGACGATACATTTCCCCCGAAATTATTGCGATAAACGATAATATTGTCGGCACTGTTGTAAGACCATTTTAGACCACTGACATAATGATAATATATAATAATAATTCAAGTACATCCTTTCAAACATAACTTTTTATTGAACATCCAACATTGCAAATAAAATGTGAAATAATATTCAAATATATAAATTATATATAATAAATAAAACAAATACATTTAATTATAACAAATTAATAAAAATCACACACAACCAAAACAATCAATTAAATAGACTCAGGCTGGAAAACAGAGCTCTCTCTCTCATATATATATATATATATATATATATATATATATACAGTGGGGCAAAAAAGTATTTAGTCAGCCACCAAT
>CALSBZ010046601.1:1439512-1479019 GCA_943591055.1 Gobionotothen gibberifrons
AATTTAGCCGGCTAAGCGAAAATCCTGCTTCGTCGTACAGGGCCCAGAAGTGGAAAGTTAAAGCAAATCATTTTCTTGTTGGAATCAAAGAGAGACGTCAATATAACGAGCACTTGGCTTTGATGGCTTCAGTGGACTACATTTACCATGAACACTGATTGGACATGAACATTGGGGAACTTTCCCTTTAAGCAAGGCGGTGAAAGCCCTGGTGTTCGCCCCGCTGTAACTCACAGGGTGTCGAGTTCTGCTAAAGGCCTGAAATATAAATGTGCTTCAGTAAAGATCTCATCACAGGCTCTGGTTTCACGTTGAGCCTCAAACAGAGTGTGGCACCAACTAACTCTGCACACGGTTGTTCCACATCTCTTATGAAATGAAAGCATTTTGTTGCACAGGCTGAGCTGTTACTGTACTTATTTGTAAAGCTAAAAAAGTTTGTAATGATTGAAATGTATGTTTCAAATACTTCTAATCTAACCAGGACTTGCACTATTTTATCTGTTTTATTGTGTTGCACTGTTGGAAGAGCCTGGGACCTAAGATTTCCATCGACATAACTACTGTAGCTACGTACCAATGACAATAAAAGCCTTGAATCTTGAATCTCAGTTCATACTGTTGTTATTCAGGAGAGACACTAGACGCTAAAGACAGTTTTTTCCATGCCCTGGTTAATTGTGACGAGTTTGTGCTATTTTTCTTTCTAAACATGTCTTCGTTCTTTCAGCTTGATGGAACATGTGTGTGTGTTTTTTACTTAATTAACTTTGTCTATGTGTGCCAGTTGATTTCTTCTAAATTAACTGAAAGATAGCATTAGATATTCCCTTTTTTCCACGGTCGAACAAAACATATTGAAAAAAATGATGGTCACATTGTAAGTAATCAAATCCCTTCCCTTCAACCCGGCTTAATGTCAAAAAAGGAAATGTGCTTTCCTCAGTGCTCTCACATCGCAGAACTTCCCTGCTTGTTTAATGTTGTGAGTGTTCAGGTCACCTAGAGACAACCTCCATTTCGGAAAGGTCAGACATGATTATATTTAGTTTTAGCATATTTCTTTATTTTGTTATGTTAAAAAAATCCCTGCAGGATAATAATCAATAAAGTAAATGAGGACAAAAAGGACACACTTGTAATCATCTCAACGTGTGTCCGCTCACCTCGTTTGGGAATCTTCCCGGTGCCGGGCTCAGGCGTCTCTGGAGACGTCGTGTCGGCTCCATCGTCAAACAGCTGGATCTGAGAGAGACAGACAGAGAGACAGACAGAGAGACAGACAGACAGACAGACAGACAGACAGACAGAGAGACAGACAGACAGACAGACAGACAGACAGACAGACAGACAGACAGAGAGACAGCAGTGAGACAGTTTGACAGACTTTTACTTCAAACTATCAAAGCAAGAAGGAGAGGCTGCGACAAAGGAGATCAAAGAAAAAATGCTTTTAGTTTTTTTTGTCCCAAATTAGTTCCTAGCAATCAATATTTAAAACCTAACTCATATATTTGGGGTGTATCCACTTAACTTTCTGCTACGTCACAAGATATACATCTTACTCCTTTAAAAGGAAACTCCACTTGAAACCTTTAACTTTTTCTGATCTCTCTTGTAAAAGAGATTTTTGATTTCAATTGGAATAAAATAAAGGTTAAAAGACCTTTTACTGTCTGTGCTCTTTGAGTGCATGTTTACCGTTTCTGCAAGTGGAGAGCTTTACACCAAATTGAGACACATATTACAAAACTTCCACAATGAGAATGCTATACAAGTTCAATAAGTGGCCATAACATTTAAGCAGTGACAAAAAGGGCTTGATATACCAGCCATTTTCTTGTGCTTTGGCTGTATAACAATCCGCAGGACACCACAGATCACCCTATGGTGATGAAATATGCAGGGGCACAAAACAGTAGTTTTCTGGAAGTAAAACAATCAGGAAACATCCAAACTCGCAGCCTGAAGCAGCAGGAAAACACTGGCACTGTGCAGACCACAGAGGGAAACATCAACCCCCACACTGCGTCAAATAAAAACTAAAATCACAATCTCACAAAGTAAGAAACTAAACAATAGAAAGATGGGGGGGGGGGGGGGGGGGGCTTCTATCTCTGGGCTTTAGGCATTTATTACCTGTGATTGTCTCACGAAGATCCCTCGGTTCTCCCCGCAGGTGAAGTAGCGCTTGCCCTGCACCGTGCCGTCGTTCTTGCCCTTGGCCTCGTCCAGGATGACCCCCACCCATTTTCCGGAGGCGAACAGTGTGTTGCCGATGTACGCCACCGCGCCACGCTGCCCCTTCCCGATCACCTCCACCAGGGAGCCCACTTTGATGGGCCGCCCGCCCCCGTCCGAGCTCATCCTGCTGCTGCCGCTGCTGGTGGTCTGCGTGGAGACACAGATAGTGTTTAAACAGGAATTCATCTCACATAATCACGTTTTGTTCATTTAAAACGGGGGTACTCTACTAAATATTCCGGCAGTGGCTCAGTCAGTAGGGGCTTGGACTGGGAGCCGTAGGGTCCCCGAACAGACCTAAATATGGAGTTTGGACTGCTACTTGGAGAGGTCCCAGTTCACCTCCTGGGCCATGCCGTGGTGCCCTTGAGCAAGGCACCGGACAACCCCCCACTCCCATTGCCCCCTGGGCGCTGTACAATAGCTGGCTCCTAATACTAGGATGGGTTAAAAGCAGAGAACACATTTCACTGTGTGTGCTGTGTGCTCTGCATGTGTGACCATTAAAAGGGTTCATCCCTCCAATTCTATTAATATTCTATAATTGTAGGTTTACTTGTTTCTTATTCTCCTCTGCCTGTGAAACCAGTTGTATAAAGTATTCTGTTGCTCTGCAGGATCATTGCATTTAGGATAAAAAGGTTGGGTGGGCTCAAAGCACAAAGAAAAAAGTAATGACGGTCTTTTTGACCCTGAACATGAATGGGATAAGAGATGGCCTTTGCAGAATGCTTAATAGTATGAGGAATACCAACTGCCCGTATGTAACCACAATGACTACAAGGCATCAACTCTAAGGAGATATTGGCAGGGTATTTCAAAAGGAGCACACATCGGCTTTCAGTCCCTCTGAGCCGAGCAGGACTCTAAATGTCAAGGCAAACACTGCTACTGTTTTCTGATAACACCAAGGCAACAATCACCGGTTTCATACAGCAATTCGGCTGCATGGAAAACAAACCACACATAAAAGCGTTTGAACACAAGCTGCACTATTTTGAAATCAAATAATCCTGCATAACCCACTTTACAGTGTGGTGTCCCAGAAGTGATGGTGACTCAGCAGAAGAGAGGAGCAGATATTATTACTCTGCTCTGACTCTCCTTCACTTCACTGTAAACTGTCTCTGTTCTGCAGAGTCACTTCAACAAGATCAGACAGAAATCAGGACGATGACTCAAACAGCAGCAACATCAAGGGGTTTTCAAATATCAACAATTATAATCTTTATATTATAAATACAGTCTTTAAATCTGGACCCTATCCCCTCAAACCTCCTTCAGACTATCGCTCCTGATATTCTACCGTTTCTCACCCATTTCATCAACACTTCTCTAACTTCTGGTCACTTTCCAAACAGTCTCAAGGAGGCAAGAGTAAACCCTCTCCTAAAGAAACCCACTCTCAACCCGTCCGATGTTATAAACTACAGGCCTGTCTCTCTCCTCCCGTTCCTATCTAAAACACTTGAACGCGCTGTCTTTAAACAACTCTCCTGTTATCTCCATCAGAACAACCTTCTTGATCCGCACCAGTCTGGTTTCAAGGCAGGTCACTCTACAGAAACTGCTCTCCTTGCTGTCTCTGAGGAACTGCACACTGCTAAAGCAGCCTCCCTCTCCTCTGTCATCATCGTTCTGGACCTGTCTGCTGCATTCGACACGGTGAACCATCAGATCCTCCTTCACACTCTCCAAGAACTTGGAGTTTCCCTCCTCACCTCATACCTCAAAGACTGCACCTACAGGGTAACTTGGAGAGGGTCAGAGTCCGACCCTTGTCAATTAACTACAGGGGTCCCTCAGGGCTCTGTTCTTGGTCTCCTCCTCTTCTCTCTGTACACAAACTCGCTCTGATCTGTCATTAGCCTGCATGGTTTTTCATACCATTGCTACGCTGACGACACCCAATTCATTTTGTCTGTTCCCCGATCTGAAACCCAGGTCGTTGCACGCATCTCTGCTTGTCGAGCAGACATCTCTCAGTGGATGTCTGCTCACCACCTCAAGCTCAACCTTGACAAGACTGTTGTTTCCCCGACTCAGACTGCAAGGAATCTGGGTGTGACCCTAGATAACAAACTGTCCTTCACTGCAAACATTGCTGCTACAACCCGCTGCTGCAGATACACTCTTTAGAACATCAGGAGGATACGTCCCCTCCTGACCCAGAAGACTACTGCAACTCCCTCCTCGCTGGTCTACCTGCATTTGCCATCCGACCTCTGCAGCTCATCCAGAATGCAGCGGCTCGTCTGGTCTTCAACCTTCCTACATTTTCACACACCACACCGCTCCTCCGCTCCCTTCAATGGCTTCCGGTAACTGCTAGAATCCACTTCAAGACACTGGTACTTGCGTACCATGCTGTGAATGGATCTGGCCCTTCCTACATCCAGGACATGGTTAAACCATACACCCCAGCACGTGCGGTCCGCTCTGCATCAGCCAAGCAGCTCGCTGCACCCGCGCTGCGAGGGGGACCCAAGTTCCCATCAGCAAAAACACGTCGGTTTGCTATCCTGGCTCCAAAATGGTGGAATGAGCTCCCCATTGACATCAGGACAGCAGAAAGCTTACACATCTTCCGGCGCAGACTGAAAACTCATCTCTTTCGACTCCACTTCGAGCGATATAATTATTAACAAAGCACTTATATACTAACAAAGCACTTATATACTAATAAAGGACTGGCTTATCTAAAGCCAGTCGAGTAGCACTTGAAATGTGTTGGCTCTATGAAACCTGATGTACTGATGTATGATTCTGTCTTCTTCAAGTTTGTATCTTCTTGGTCGAATGCACTTATTGTAAGTCGCTTTGGATAAAAGCGTCAGCTAAATGTAATGTGATTTAAATCTGTTTCATCCACTGCAGGTTTCAGTGGTCACGTTGCATCGTCCAAGCTACTTTAAGTCTCAGTTATTAAACTTGTTGACATTTCCTTTGGTTTTTGACGCTGTTGCCACTATTAACAATGGTACGTTTTAAAACATATCAGCCAATATTAATTTAAAACAAGCCCTTTTTAATTTTTTTAAATAAAAGTTGTGTATTTACAGTCGTAAATTAAGTTGTCATGTTTTAATAATAAGCAGTTAGAGAGTAAATTGTGCTAATTCATTAATCGTTAAAGTAATTGTTAAACGCAAACAATATTTCAGTCCGTCAAATATGAATATTTACTGCTTTTTCTCTGTTTTATATCAAATTCAAGTGAATATCTTTGGTTTTTGGACTGAAACCAAGATATTTAAAGACTTCTAGTGATACAAAAAACCAAGGCCATTATATATTGTAAAGGAGGAAGAATATATCAAAGTAAAATATCTGTTAAACATACAGGTATTAAAAGTCAGCCGTCCGTGTTGCACACAGTGAGAGCATTAAGTCTGAGATAAGTAAAGGTGGAATGTGGAATAAAGTCCGCTTTGTTTCACTGCTTTTTAAACATAAGCTCAAAGATGTCGTCACTTCTTAAGAGGCATTTCGCAATTATTTACATTTCTCAAACTAATTGTGAACAACGGATTTACTGATAAAAATACATTCATGAATATAGAAAGATATTCTCAGTGATATGGGGAGCACATTGTCCCTTTCTGCTCAGAGATACAATATGTATTTCTATATTATGGAACGTTTCTGAAAATGTCTAAAAACAACTTGCTTTATTGTGAACTCCCATTATCCTAAATGTTTTCAACAATGCTAAACTGCAATCTGTAGAAATCTGTTTTGAAAATATTGAAGGTTTAATGTCATATCTCCTCAACTCCCTCAGGTTGATCTAGGAATATAAAGAAACATATATATCCATATTTATATCGTGGTGGGAAACAACATTAGGTATTTTTATTAAGAGATTAAATTATATAGCCTTAGCTGTTTTTCTCATTCCTTATTATTTACAAATAAAACCAAGTATAATTCAACATTTACTACGTCTCAATGCTATAAATGTTTTCTATTAAAGCCTTTAATGTGCTCTATAAATAAAGGTGCCTTGGCAGCGACAGCTAAGCAAATCCTGAATCCAAATGATTGCTTAACATCTAATCAACCTAGCTTATAGTTCATGACAAATATGAGAGTTTTGACAAGTGTGCAGTCAAAGAGTCCTTGAGTCTTTGTGAAGCTGTTACCATGTCACACTCAAGATCTTTTAATAAAGCTGTAACTTCTATTCAAATGCTTCACCGAGGCAGGAGTCTTTGCTTTACGGTACTTCAGGAAGGCTTCACCTGCACCTGTGAGCAACCTGCACTGCTATCAGTCTGTAGTGAAGCCTGCAGGGTGTTTCTGTCATTTCTCTGACCCGTTTGCCATGTGGAGGCCCGGGCCGACCCGAGGAGGGCAGGCTGAATTATTTAGTGCCACTCTACACATAAAACACGCACGCTCACACTGACTACAATAATAAAATAAGAAGATTAAAAAACAGAGATACAGCTTCATTTACTGCACTGTAACTCATGCTCTGATGGAGGCGCTGAGAAATCGGATGGCTTTGTTATCTCAAAAGCTCCAAACTAAGCTTCAGAAAGCTATGAAACTTGTGAATGGACCTTGTAATGCGGACTAAATTAGGATGATCCATTAATATGATCATCTTTCAATTATATTATTTTGTGATTAAATCACATCTCTAGGTAGTGTGATACACAATAAGGTTATTTAAAATGATAGCAACAAAAAATGTGTCAGATAATGTGTAATATTTTGAAGGATATCATTAGAAGACTGCACTTTTAGTTTTCACGTAAGCACTCAGTATTTGATTTATAATCTGGACTCAAATGAAATCAGACTATTGTCTTAATCTTCTTACTTTCCATGTGTGTGAATGCCTGCAAACATAGTCGTGTATAACCAGAAATGTTTCTATATTGTGATTAATTCCACTGCTAGGTTTATTTTGCCCATCTCTAACTTGAAGATAACGATACCAAATGACGCAAGATAAGGAAAATAAACATATCAAATACATGTCACCTCAACGGTTCATGATTAAATCAAATACTAGCTGAACAATATTACAGTTCAACATTACTTAAAAAAGCAACACAAATATACCCTTTTATTGTAATAGAAAATACATTTAAGGGCTCTATTCTTGATAAGTGAGGAGTTTTCTGTGATTTTAGCAATAAAAGAGTATGAAAGACCTGTTTAAGCTCTGATGTCATCCCTCCCAGAGGCAGGAAAGCTGCAGGACGAAACAGGAAGTCCTCTCAGGCTCATTGTGTGTCTAGTGATAACAAAAAGCCTTGTGGTCCTGTTACCTGCCTGCCACACATCATCAACTCCTACTTTACAGACACAAGGCGTCACAGAACCTAAACCAGAGGAGCCGAACAAAGAGGCGACAATTCAGAGGGAGGAATGCAGCGGTGAAATGGATTAGAAACCCTTTCTATTCAAAGTAGAAACCCCACCATGAAGCTGATGACAGAGTGAAACAAGTCCAACAGAAACAATGGTCATTCCTTCACCTTGTATAAACACCTTGTACACACTCACCCGGGTGTACGTGTTCCTCCTAGTCTGTGACATGTTTCCCCCAAAAAAAACGCCTGTCTCGACTGAAGGAGGGTTATTGGGAAGAGCCAGACAGATAGGGGGTCTATGAGAGGGGTGTGGGGGAGCGTCTCTCTTCCTCTTCGTCTCTGCACAGAATCACATCATCCCTCTCCTGATCCTCACAACAAACTCCCCCGGCCCTCTCCTCTCTGCAACCAAAAAAAAAGCCTGCAGGAGCTTTCTTTGGGCTAAAGTTTCTGGAGGGGAAGACAGGGGATGATCCACCCCTCTGATGATGAATGGACCAGAGGCAAACAGAGATGAAGGGTGGGGGGGGGAATAACATCCAGGCTGCTCTGCTGTGAGTGCATCAGCTGAGAGGTAGCACTGCGCTGCGCTAGTGTCTGCGCCGGCTCATGCAGGAGGGAGGGTGCCAGACTGAGCTGCTGGGTCCTAAAGCCTGTAAACACACCTCTCACACCCTATAAAACTCTCAGAATAAACCTGACAGTCATTATCACCATGCATCATGACGCTCTGTGGATGATCAAAGAGCAGTTAAACTCCTGATAGGGCAACTCATGAAGCTACAAAATGCCTTGATAATCACTTATTACGATCCGTCAGATGAAAAATATCATCAACAAATATTTTTGTTGGTGGAGGACAACCATTAGGGACATACGGATTTGGGAAGCATGTCAAAACTGCATATTAATGCTTATATATTAAAAAATACAGACTCAGATTTTAAAAAGTTGTGTACAGTTGAGGTTGTTTAGGGACACAAAAATACCTCAGACAGACAAATAATGAAAGCCTTTCTGTATTTAGTCCCATGCATGTCTTAAGTTGTTCTTTGAATTCAATAAAGTACCAAATGATATAATTTATAATCACTACGGTTTTCGGGGCAAACAAGTCAACAAAAAACCCTCCTTCAAGAATGCAGCAAAGAAATATATTTAAAGAGCCCAGATGTGTCCTAACACTGCAGTTCGTCTTAAAAAAACACTTTCTTATTCCTACTCAAATCGTGGGGGAAAAGGGAAAGGGGGGGAGAAGTACAAAAAGAAAAACACAGACGGTAAGCGTTTTTGAACCCGGGGGTGGGGGGGGGTGAACCAGTTCAATTCAATCTGAGGCCGTGTCATTGTGGCTGCACACAAAGGGCCCAGGTGATGCTCTGTTATGCAGCACACTGTAAGCATTATGGCTCCGCCTGACGGATTAACTCTCCTTTATCAGCTTTTATCAGCGAACCGCATGGCTGGACCTTTTTTTAAACTCTCTGTTTCTGTGCCGTCATCTTTCTGCAATGGAAGCAAACTCTGCAGGGGTTTCTGTGTAAAAAGCCTTCAACCTGCACGCTAATAAGAGATGTTGGATAAGAGCCTGCATTTCAGAATCAGGATAAAAAGAGACACAGCCTTGAGGAGGGGAAGATATTTCTAAATAATGCTCACAAAGCTTAGCAACAAAACATAGATCATCAGGGTAACTACATGTCAACATTACGGCTGCAATTTAACAGAAAACACTTATAAATCTAAAGTCAGTAAATCATTGTTTAATGTTTTAATGTAGAATGACTATTTAAATCAACTTATCGATGAGTCTACAAGTCATTAATGTATCTAATGAGGACAGTATAAACTGATGAGGAAGTATTTTGTGGCTTCAGAGCATTAACAAAAGTCTCAAACGTGCATTTAGAGTATGGAAAATGACTTAAGTATACACAATACAGGCTGAGATGTATAACTTAGGAGAGTGATACACAGTTGAGGATGTTTAGGGACACAAAACAAGCCTCTGCAGTCTCTTTGCACCCTTTTTTGCCAATGACGACAGAGGGGGTGTCAGGGATTTGTGGGAGGTAGAGAGGGGAGAGAGAGCCCTTATCTCCCACTGAAGGAATAATACGGGGACAACCAGCAGCCAAAAACCAAAGAACTAGCAAATAAATGGCTTCTCACAACGGCATCGAAAAGCTTTTGATGCTGTGAGTTTTTTCAGAGCCCAGGAAGGTTTGGGGGATTTTTAGGAGGAGCGTCACGACCAAACTGAACCTCTGGTCTGCAGGTCCAAGAACAAATGGACGTCACTAAAAAAGGCAAAGAAGAGCAAGTGGACGCCCTGGAAGCTGGTGTCAAGAAGGCTATTTAGAGGAGATGTGACTAAAGTTTGGTAAGTTCATTTGTTATAGTTGAATCATGGGCTGAAATGCAAACTGCTGTGTCAGGGCTCATGAAGGAAAGGGGAGTTTCATTCACGGTTGCATATTTTTGTTATATAAACATTTATTTATTATCTGTTGTCATTAATGTCTTCATGACATCCAGAAAATCAAATGCCTTAGTGAAAACAAATCAAATATTTCTAAGTAGCAAATCCTTAAATATCTGTTGTTATACCTGATACATGGTTTAAACTATTGATTAAATGAAAAATATATGTTGGTCTTCCTCTCCACCACATACATGCATGCTAATGATATTCAGCCTGGTCTCAGCAATACACAATGCAGACAGGAAAAATAGGTCATCCACTGAAAACAGGAGTAGAGCCTGGTTATTCCTGCACTTCAATGTGTATCAAAATAGCATGAAAGTGCTCAAATGTAACTAAACTATAAATAGAAACGACTAATGTGAGAGTAAATAATGTAGTGCCATCTAGTGAGATCAAAGCTAGGAGACCATGCACTGCTCCACAGACCAATTTACTGCTATTTTAGTCTTTTTTTTTTTTAAATGATGACGTATTATTAAAATCAATCAATCGAATAACACTAATATTGTATTATTGAATAACCTATGACTGTTGGGATATTAACAAATCACAGCATGGGTGTGGCTGTAGCCTGACATGGCATTTTCTACCGACAGATTACCCAAATTGAATGAGAAATTAGGAGACAACTATCAAGGGTTAGTTAATTAAAACGAGAATAAAGCCTCATCAATCATACCAATTAGTGCTGGAAAACATGATCCACGTGTCTCAATAACCCACAGCCAAAGCTTTATCATTATTTTGAATACTTAAGACTCTATTTCAGTCTTTTAGATGATCAAATAATGTATTTTATCGGCTGCGACTGGTTCTTAAATCCTCTTTTTTGGCTGGTGTTTGGTGCTGTCAGCTGTCAGTTGGGACACTCCCTGGCCAGCTGCTAGCAATAGCAACCGTTAGCTTCGGATGGCTCACACAAAACGTCTTAACTCGAGTTAAATTGAACAAGACACACACGTATATCTTTCTAAACATGTATTTAAATGAGTTTTGAAAGTATTTCCCATTCACCAGATGACATGTTAGAGCTAAATCGTACCTGTTTGTGTGAAAAAATCCGGCTAACCGTTCAGCTTCGTCCCGTCCAGGCTACATCCATCCATGGAGTTCTGACCAGACCGCCAGACACATCAGAGCTGAGGTGGCCGAGCTGCTGCCTGACTGGCCCGCCTCACTCACAGAGGAGCCCGGGGAGAGTTGTTTTACTGGTATTGGACTATAAAGATGTTTAAATGTACTATTGCATTCACTGGTGAGTATTTCAAAGATGGGAAGTTTTAGACACATACTACGACTCAATGTCTAGTGCAAATAATTGAGTACATTTATATTGTATTATTACTTTTGAATTGTTGTGAAGCACGTTTTTAAGTTTATTATGATGTTGTTGTTATTAAGGGCCATTCCTCTTTCAATCATGTTTCCCTGAGGAGTTTTTCTTTTGCTGTTATTATGTATGTATATAAACTGTGCAAGAAAGTACAGGTTATTATATGAAAAATTACGAGGTAAGAAAAAAGGGAATTGAGGAGTATAGTGAGGGAAATGCACACATCCAAATATTCACCCCCTAAAAAATGGAAAGTAAAACATTTACAACAAAATAGAGAGCAAGCATAAAAACTAAATCAAAAGTGGAAATGAATGACAATTCAGCTAGAACACCTGTGTATGCACAGTTGTTGTATGTGAGTGTGTCTGTGGGGCTTTTGACAAATGTTCCTTAGAACCATAAATATCTGATTTGTCCATGGCCTGTGGTCATAGCAAACTTTCTCTGGCTCTCACAAAGAAAATACTTGTTCTTCCTGTTTGGCTGAACAGGTGCTTCACTCACTTTATAACTCAACACACATGTGGTGAAGGAAAATGAAAATGTCAAGCTGCAGGGCAGCTGGGAAATAGTTCCCTGATCACACTCCTATTCCTGGTAAAAAATACACAATGCACATACATATAAAATACTATGCCAGAGAGCAATGCTGTTGAACTAAAGTACATGAAGTATAAATTCTGCAATGCTTCCTCCAGCTAAATGTTAATGGTTGATGTGAAAATAATGTAAAGTATGCTAAAATATTAAAGTCATAAAACCAGACATGGGGCTTCAAATGTATTTCAATGCTCATTTATCTGAAGCCCTTTAGTGTTCACAGATTAACAAACACCTGATTTCTATTGCAATTAAATTAGTTAACAATAACACAACAATTTAGGCAAAATGTGTGAGCCTGAATAAGTCCAGGAGGATATGGCATCCCTAATAGTAATACAAAAAACAAAAGAAACGATACACATTGTACTGAAAGTATGTTTATCCATTAGTTTATTCTATAAGTATCATGTAAAAGGAAATAATTTAGAAAATTAAATAATACAATTACTTTCAAGTAGCTTATTCAACATACTAACATGTTATTAACCTGTGTATGGTAAACTGTTCTTTATGTGGATACCGTTGCCTGTGGTTTATCGACCTAAAGGGATAGTTTGGGGCCAGCCTGGTTTCCAAGCAATTAAGTTGAAATGTTTGTTTTGCTTGATTTAAAATATTCCCATTGCTTTATCATGCTTTTAGACGGAGAACTGAATCAGTGATCTGGAGTCTTTCAACCAGGCTCTATTGACAACAACTGAAATGTAACAGTAACATTTTAGTTTTTTAAATAAAGTCTGGTGGCTTTGGGAAAAGCATACAATGATATAACATCTTCAGTTACAAGTTCAAAAGGGCTATACTGTGCTTCCTACAACCCAACTTTAAACGATCATGACTGTCCCTGTATGGCCAATGAATGCTGGTGAAATGTAAGTATTGCAACTGGATAAATGGACGGTTCCTTAACCCTAAAATGTTATAGTCTTTGTGTCTAATTTAATTAACAACTCATTCACTTTTCCCCTCTCTCTGTAAATCCAGTCTGTACTCCATCAGAGTGAAGTTCATGATTTTGGCAGCAAGCTCAGGAACAACAAATTCTCGTATCTTCTTGTAGCCCATGTCCTCATACAGCTTCTGAGCGTCTGTCTGCACCACAGAGGTGAACAGCAAAACGGCTGCAAAACCTCGTTCGCGAGTAAATTCAGCGACTGTCCGACACAGAGCCTTAGCGATGCCCATCCTGCGGTGACTGCGGCGTACAGACATGCGTTTCAACTCCAAACACCCAGGCGCATTCTCAGCAGGAAGGCAAGCCACCGTGCCGACCACCACTCCATCGACTTCAGCCACCCAAAAACACGAGTCCTTCTGCTTCAGGTAGGTCTCGCAGATGTTATTGAGGTCCTTACTGAGTGAGGTGTCGATGTATCTATTGAACATGTAGACGACTAACTGCCGGGCCCCAGCCAGGACCAGGGTGACGGCCAGGATGGGTAACAGGAAGGACTTGGAGCTGGTGATGAGGGCGCAGAACAGGCACATGAGCACCATTTGGGTCAGTGGCTGTTTCATCATGTGCATGAAGGAGGAGGGCACGTGCTCGCTCATCCCCATGGTGAAGGTGTCCCTCGCCGCCTCCGAGTCTTCGTCCCGATACTTCCGGATCTGAAAACTGGCCATGGCTCAGCCCTGATTTATAACAACAGGAAATCAAAATGTCAGAGGTTACAAAATATTGACTAGATAAATCAGTCGCGGTAATACATTTCCTTTGTTTCTTTTCAGAATCACATTGTGCTGAAGCCTGCCTTTTCTACAGGGAAGCAATGCATAATGCAGATATTTACAATGACTTATCAAGTATAATATATCGAATATGGACCAATAAGGAATAAACCCCACCTTTACCAAGTACAACATTGAAGTGTTGAACATTAATCAATAACTATCATACAATAATTAAAAATATATGGTGATAATGCGCTATTCTGCAGAAAGAGCACTTAAAGTATAATTTGATGCTAATACCTTTTTTATTTGACTTAAGTACCACTTTGAATACAGAACTTTTACTTGTAATTAAGTATTTTTTGTACACTGTAGTATTGGTAATTTTACTTAAGTTCATAATCTGAGTAACTCTTCGATCTCTGCATCTAGTCAAAGTGGAGTGTGGGATTTGAGCTTATTATCCATTTTACAAACTCATGAATCAATCAAAATGAATAATGATCAATGCGGAAGTGAAATGTAAACACAACAGTGTCAATGACGCTCAAATGTCACGTGAGTCAGTTTATAACGGTTTAAACGAAAAGACAGGTATATTTGCTAACAACTGAAACACAGGCATTCAATATGCATGTAAAAAAAATTACAAAACCATAAGTACCGTTCAACGTAAAGACTTTAATTCCTCTGATTAGCTAACAGCAGCTAGCATCAGGGCTAGCATCACAGAGCTACCACGGATTTGACTTGATTTAATTTGATTTGCTGTCGATGAAATAAACGGGATTATTAAACAAGACTCACCGTGTTTATTTCAATTCTTGTTGAAGTCAGGGTTAGTGGATTTTGTGAAGAGAACAGAAAAGTTTCAGGAAGTTGTCTCATGCGTCTCCTAGCTCCTACTTCCCCAACAAGGATATGCTGCATTCAATGTACAGCAGCAACATGGGAAAATCCACTTCCCGTCACCCTAGTATGGGATTCTCGTTATGGCAAAACATCCATTTTGCCATATAATTGTTAATACTACTATCACCTCCAAACACACATCCGTCAAACATACAAACCGACATTAAATCTGGGGTGAAGTTATTTTCCTACCGGGCTGCATATCATTTAAAAAAGGATATAGATTTTTTTTTATAGAGCTCTTGGGTGTCACTTGAAAGCAGCATGCCCTGTGGTCACTACAAACTTTCTCTAGCTCTCACAAAGAAAATACTGTTTGGCTGAACATGTGCTTCACTCTCTTATGTATGCCTCCAGCATCACAAATGGGATGAAGGAAAATAAAACGTTAAGCTGCAGGGCTTTGTTTCAAAGGGAACAACTGGGAAATAGTTTCCTGATCACATTCATATTCCTGGTTTAAAGTACACATAGCACATGCTTATACAATACTATGTCAGAGCAATGCTGTTGAACTTAAGTACACAAAGTTCAACTACTGCAAAACAACATGCTCCCGACAGTTACGTTGTTGATATGATAAGAATGGGAAGTATGCTAAAGTATTAAAATCCTAAAACCATACCCACAGCTTAACTCATTTATTTCAACGCTCATGTATGTGAAGCACCTTAGTGTCCACAGATTTACAAACACCTAATTTCTATTGCAAATATATCAGATAACAATAACACAGTGGTTTGAGCAAGAAAATATGTTAGCTCGAGAAACAGTTTAGGAAAAAATAGAACCCCTAACAGTAACACAAAATACATTTAAACAAATGCTACAAATTGTAGAATTATGTTTATCGATCAGTTTATTGTAAATATCATGTAGAAAGGAAATCATTTACAAAATTAAATAATAAAATTACTTTCAAGTAGCTTAATCAACACAAATCATCACGAACATTCAGTCAACTATTAAAAAGAAAGGATTAATGATCAATCTGTCCCGTGTGTTTGTTACAAAATAAAACATGGCTAACCTTTGCTACGCGTGTGTGGGGTAAACAGTTCCTTATGTAGATACTGTTATCCGTGTTGACCTAAAGGGATAGCTTGGCTTAGTGCCAGCCTGGTTATTAAGCAATGTACTGCTGTGATCGGGGGCTTCAGAAAAAGGTAATTGAGCCACTTAAATGATCAATATCAGTTTAAAGGAATGTTATATTTTCATGCCCTATCATGCTCTCTGGCATCTATTTTTGACTGATTTGCAAAAACTGAAATTGAACAGTTTTGTTGGAAATAAAGTCTGGTGGCTTTGGCGATGCATACATTGATTTAACGTCTTCAGTTCCCGACCAAAAGGGCTATACTGTACTTCCTACAACCCAACTTCAAACAATCGGGACTATCCCTTCAAAATGTAAGTATAGAAACTGCATAAATGAATGGTTCCTTAGGGTTTCAGCTAAATAACGACTCATTCACTTTTCCCCTCTCTCTGTAAATCCAGTCTGTACTCTATTAGAGTGAAGTTCATGATTTTGCCAGCAAGCTCAGGAATAACAAACTCTCGTATCTTCTTGTAGCCCATGTCCTCATACAGCTTCTGAGCATCTGTAGCCACCGTAGAGGTGACCAGCATAACGGCTGCAAAACCTCGTTCACGAGTGAATTCAGCGACTGTCCGACACAGAGCCTTAGCGATGCCCATCCTGCGGTAAGTGCGGCGCACAGACATGCGTTTCAACTCCAAACACCCAGGCGCATTCTCAGCAGGAAGGCAAGCCACCGTGCCGACCACCACTCCATCGACTTCAGCCACCCAAAAACACGAGTCCTTCTGCTTCAGGTAGGTCTCGCTGATGTTTTTCAGGTCATTACTGAGTGAGGCGTCGATGTGTTTGTTGAACACGTAGACGACAAACTGCCGGGCCCCAGCCAGGACCAGGGTGACGGCCAGGATGGGTAACAGGAAGGACTTGGAGCTGGTGATGATGGCGCAGAACAGGCACATGAGCACCATTTGGGTCGGTGGCTGTTTCAGCATGTGCATGAAGGAGGAGGGCACGTGCTCGCTCATCCCCATGGTGTAGGTGTCCCTCACCGCCTCCGAGTCTTCGTCCTGATACTTCCGGATCTGAATATTCGCCATGGCTCAGCCCTGATTCTGAAAACAAGTCCAGGTTCAAATGTGAGAGGTTGAAAATATGACAAATGACAAGAAAAATCTGTTTTGCAATCATATATTTAATCAATACATCACTCGGGCCTTCTTTTTTTAAAGAAAGCAAGACATGACGGGTGAGAAAAGAAAAAAGTCTAAATTGTAGATTAAATCTCGTCTTTGCTTTTACTTTTTTTGATTTGTACCTTGGAGTTGGACTACTTGAGATTATTGGCTTTGCAGATATTTCCCACTGAGCATTGTTGTCACAATCGCAATCCTATGTTGATTAATCAAAAATGTGTTACACCCAGAAAAATAAATACTAGCACTTGAAAATCAGCCCAGCCCACACCTTTTATCTATCATGTTGTTTACTGTAAGCCTCTCAAGAAGGTCAGTCTTTGTCAGAGATAATAAAAGGCGCGTGTGTTGTTTGTTATGTGTTGGAGGCGTGTGGCGCAGTGGGTTAATGCGCTGATCTTCGAATCAGAGGATAGCAAGTTCAAGTCCCACTGCAGTCAACATGTCGTTGCGTCCCTGGGCAAGACACACTTCACCCCAAATTGCTCCTGTGGGGATTGCCCACAGTATTGAGTATGTAAGTCGCTTTGGATAAAAGCATCTAACAAGTAAACATGTAATGTAATGTTGTGTTCTTTCTCCACTGCAGTAAATAAAACCTCATCTGATCACAAAACTGTACCTAAAAGATTGTATTATTCTACAATTATTCTGTCCGGCAGTGGCTCAGTCAGTAGGGGCTTTGACTGTGAGCAGCAGGGTCACCGGTTCAAGTCCCCGACCAGACCTACAATATGGAGTGTGGACTGATACTTGGAGAGGTCCCAGTTCACCTCCTGGGCCCTGCCGTGGTGCCCTTGAGCAACCGAGCAACCCTCCCTCCCTCCCTCACTCACTCCCATTGCTCCCGACCCCGGGCGCTGTACAATAGCTGCCCACTGTTCCTAGTACTAGACTCCTGGTACTAGGATGGGTTAAATGCAGAGAACAAATGTCACTGTGTGTGCTGTGTGCTCTGCATGTGTGACCATTAAAGAGGGTTTCATCCCTCCCAATTCTATTCTATTCTAATAGACAAGTAAAAGCAGTCATTATGCAGATTGGCCCATTTCGGTATGTTTTGATTATAATTATTGATGCATGTATGTGTTTATTATAGCTGGTAAAGGTGCAGCTAGTTTTTAATGACTTTGTATACTTTGTATGCAGGGTAGCTTGTGAATTTATTCCAGGTGCTACTAAGTCCATTTAGTTACTTACACCACTTTTATTTAGTACAACACATTATGCAGTTTTGAATGCAAGACATTTACTCTAAATGCAGTGTAACATGTGTGCTTATTTTGCATTTAACAAACTCAATAATCAATCAGAACGAATAATAATCAAAAAATGTCACGCGAGTCATTTTATAACGGTTTTAACGAAAAGCCAAACAGCTTTAACACGTAGGCATTCAGCATATTCATTAACTATAATGTTAATGAAGATGCTGAATGCCTACGTGGATCGGATCAAACACACTTTAAAAACCTTAATCATGACCCTTTCAAACACTTTCCATCCTCTGATAAGCTAACAGCAGCTAGCATCATGTAGCTTCACAGAGCTACCACGGATTTGATATGACTTCATTTCATTTATCCTGATACAAATAAACGCGGTTATTAAACATGACTCACCGTGTGTATTGTAATCCTTGTTGAAGGCAGGGTTAGCGGTGGATTGTGAGAAAAAATCTGAAAAGTTTCCAGAAGTCAATCGCGTCTCTTCTCATTTGTCTCCTACTTCCCCAACTACGATATGCTGCATTCACTGTATAGGAGCAGAATGGGAAAATCAACACCCCGTCATCCTAGTATGGGATTCTCGTTTTTGTCTTCTCTATTTTTCCATATACATGTTGGAGCTACTATCACTATCATATAGACATATTTCAAATATCCAAAGCGGGATTATATGTAGGATAAATAGTCATTTTCTACCGGGCAGCTCATCATTTTTCAATTCAATGTGGATAAATACGAGCTCTGCGGTGTCACTTGAACGCAGCTTGTACCACTTCCTTTCCTGTGGATTGGCCGCCGCTTGCAGACCAGCTGATTGTATAATTTAGTTTTTATAAAAGAGATGTAAATATAATTACAAAACGTTACCGAATCCCAGCCATTTATGGTGTGACTTTAAATAATGGATTGACACATGGGAAAGTATTTATTGTATTTAACTAACTCTTGCTAAAAGAGATGGCTAATGACTATCCACAACAGTGTTTCTCAACTGGTCACAAGGATGAATATTTTTCAACATTTTCTGCAAGTTATTTTCTGAACTGATCAAATAATTAGCCTTACAAATAATTAGTAGAGAAATAAAACATTAGTTGCAGGTCCACCTAAACCCACACAATATTTAAAAGTAAATATTATTACAACATTAAAGGAGGGGTAGGTAAGTTTGAGAAACCGGCTCGAGATACACTTTTTGTCATATTCCATGGAATGCTCTTAATATCCTGATAGCAATGCATATTCTAAGTGCTTTGAAAAAAAATCCATAAAAAAAAATCATCTGTGGAAGCCGTAATACTGTAAAAACTACGACCAATTATTTTAGCCGGGCCGGCTAAAATAACTGGTTGGCCGACCTGTCTGTCAGCCTTCAATCTCGTGCACACACACACACACACACACACACACACACACACACACACACACTCGTGCACTTGCGCGCGCCGTCATTGTATTGCGCGTGTTTCCCGTGAGCTCCTCGGTCAGTCCTCCTGCAGCGGCTCAGTCCTCCTGAGCTCTGCAGCAGGACGCGTTCACCATGGCAGAGTTTGCTTCAACATCGCCTACAGGTTGCAAAAGAAAAACTGTAATGCAGCAAATTATGAAGAAAAAGAAAGTGGGAACTAGGAGAAGTCAAACCAGAGTCAATATCGGAGTTGCTTTTCAACGATGGAGCACACCGGGCCGGAGCTGACGCCATGCTCGACTCTTTTTCTCTTGGACTGTTGTGAGCTTATATGTGGATCTGGGTACCGGTCGCGTATCTTCCAGACACAGCAACTGGGAATAATCATCTGTGACCCTGTCCCAGGGCTCCATATTGCCACACAACACATTGTCTGTATGCAGCATAGCTGAACTGTTTGTTGCTCTCCCCTGTGTGTCCCAATGTGTCACCGATAATAACAAACAAACGCTAGGTAGCATAGCATTTATATTTACTCATTTAGCAGACGCTGTCTAGCGTAGCTAGGTTATTAGGTACTGTATTTCGTTCGTCGACAAACATGATAGATGAATACGCTAAATATTTCAAATAAACATTCAAAACCAACTTGGGCTGTGTAGTATTGATAACCTTTTTTTTGCCTGATATGTAACGTTACGTTCTAAGGATAGAGGGTGTCGTTTTTCTCATATTGATATTCTGAATAATCTGTGCTGTTGTATTTAATGTAAAGTGTCCCTACTGTAGGCTATTTTTATTATATGTACAGCACTTTGGCTCGATCAAAAATCGTTTATAAATGTGCTATATAAATAAAACTTGATTTGATTTGGTTACCGCAGCCTGCTCTCCTCAGCTAGACGTAACATTTGTAATATATTTTCACAAAACAAACATGCTAGCTTCAAAAATATAAGCACTGACAATAACTGTGTTATACATTTGTTTTACATTCATTATCATGATCTTGTGCGCGTTCATGTGTGTTGGAGGAGGTGCTCTGTAGGAAGTAGGGCGGATTCTTTTCGGCTGTGTACATTTGAATTTTTGTGCACTCGAGGCTGTTTCTCAAACTTACCTACCCCTCCTTTAAATGGGTTTCATACATAACAATGTAAAGGTAAAAATGTTTACAGAATACATAGAGTGGGGTAACATAGGTCAAATGTTTTAATTAACTTTTGTATTTGTGGCGTTTCATGTTAGATATTATTGCAGTTATCAAAGAGCCACTGAGATAAACTGTCAAAGCAATACAACCCTGAAGGCAGACACATTTATTTTCATTTAAAATAAATTGCATAAAAAGGCAACCTTTGATGTAGAGCGACCAGGTTTTAATACTTGGAGCCTATGGAAACATATAGGAGATTTTTTGACGTAGAAATACTAACTTTATTTTTCAATCTTACAGGAAAAATAACCAATGAAGGTCATAGAGGTCACACAACACGGAGATCAAACACTACGGCCATGAGAAACAATAAACACAATTATTGTACGCCATATGAAGACTGAAAAAATAATTTATTGTCTCCTCAAAAAAACACAATTTGACTAGAGTTCATACATAATGATTGTACAGATTTCCCTTTTTATGGAGCTAAACGTTCCACTTACTTGATAGTCAAAAGATATAAAAGCTTTTTTTTTCATTTTGGTTTTGTTCGTACAAAACATTTACATTCACTTTCCCGCCCAGCCGAGTGAGCAGAAATAGAAGCAGCTCATTATTTATTGAATTTCTCTTTCCAGTTTTTGTCCCTTAGTCTCTCTCTAGCCCAGGTTGATTTCCCCTGCATACATGGTGATGAGCAGGATGATGGTGAAGCCGCTCAGCAGCCCCACGTTCTGGATGATGAAGAAGATGATCTTGTTGGAAGTCCCCTTCTGTTCCCGTGAAATTTTCTCCATCTCCGGAAACTGAGGTGAAAAAACGAAATCAGATATCAGAAATGACCATACCCTTATTGATCATATAATGGGAGGTGATAATAAACAAACAGGAAGTGGGATTTGTGTGCGTACAATTATTAATTTGTTGACATGAATAAAAGGGGAAAGAAACATGGATGTTTTTAACATCTGATATATCTATTACAGTATGAGGACAAAACTGGTTTAACCTGTTAAGCCCCAACTCGCCTGTTTTCCAGGTCTCAGGCTCGAAAATGACATTCCCAGAACAAATAACCATATCTTCACTTCTAAAAGGGGTAAATTAATAATCTTGTTTCTCAAAGCAATGATAAACCTGTGAGTTGGATGTAAAAGAGTCAGAATCAATATAGATATTTTTTATTTTAAAGTAAATTCAGATTGAACATAAAAAAATGTAAATTATTGTGTAAATAAAAACCATTACTCATAGTGAAAACCACCCTTGAATGATGGGATAGTAGACTAAAAGCTTTAGGAATCCAAACTAAAACATATAATAAGTACCCTGTATCAAGATTGATGCAAAACAAGTGAAATTTGACCTTTTTAGAGACATTTAGCACAAAAAAAACACTTCTGGGGTCATTTGGGTGGATTTGACCTATCTCTGGCCCCCCCTTGCTCGATTTTGATGATTGACATCTCTTTTTAACCGCTAGAGCCAATAGAGGGGTCTTTGGGGCTTAACAGGTTACAAATTGCAGGTTCGGCCTACAACAAGAGGTCATGTTTTTATGACATTTGTCTTATTTTCAACAAATCCAATCAACTAAGAATACATTTATCCTACTAAGAGTTCACTGTTACCGGAAAAATAACTCTGATGGTGTCAAGCTACTTAACAAGTTAAGAACAAACATATTTTTCAATTTCTTTTATATGAATACATTTTTTAAATCTATGTTTTTTATTCTTTTTAAGAACTCTAACACTGAACATTGCTGAGCCTTTTTCTTGGCCACTTGGGGTCAGCATAACAAACTGTAAACACAACATTGATTTATAGGCCTATTTTATTGCCCTGGAAAGTTGAAATCACATTGGCCAGACACTATGATAGAAAGTCCAATATTTCTGCTGATATTTCCACAAAAGTCACTAAAACACTGTGTTAAGCTCAGAGAAACTGCCAATGAAGCAGCATATTTGACATGCATGCATTTGACACATGGTTAATATCAGAAAATATCAACTATAGATGCTTAAAATATCTAGTAAGGATGGAAGGGCATTGGGCAGCACATAGAGGGGGGGTGAGATGGACTAATAGACTGTTCGTTTTGGCTTTAAATGTGACCTATAAATAACACCATAAAAAAATGTGTATACTATATATAAAAATGCAAACACCGAGCTGCAGTCTGCAGGTGTGAGAGTGACCTCAGGTGGGATCATGTAACTCACCATGTCTGCCAGAGCAATGTACAGAAACATTCCTCCCGCGATGGCAAAGATTGCATTGGGGGCAAAGTTGCTCCCGAGCAGGATGCCGAACGCCAGCCCGATGTAACACGACACCGCAGACAGCATGTTGAAGAAAATGGCCTGTGGGACGGTCATACCAGCGTTCAGCAGGATCACAAAGTCACCTGCAGACCGGACAAAACACAGGGTTGTTATGGACATTTCTGCACAACACAAACACATTTTAACTGATTTTGATTCAGATCATCTCTACATATTTCTTCACCGCCTTAATGCATCCAGTTTGCTCATCTCTTGAAATCTCTCCGAAAACATCTGTTCAATGACACGCAATGCAATACAATAGTGTTTGATTTGTAGTCTTGTCCAGCTTATTTACATTAAAAGGGGAGGGATTTCAGACATAAATCAGACGGTTTTGTAATACATTGGTTACAATAATGAAAGTTGTATTGGATTACATTTCTATTTTTAGTTTATTAAATGTTTGAAGTTGAAGAGTTTTGGTGCAATGCTGCATTGTGTCAGTAGAGGTCAATAAAGATCATTCACTAACAGTCCTTTTCGTTTGTGTCAAAAAACATAATCTTTTTTTAATCCGCTGAAATCCAGTTTTCCTGTTAAATGTTCCTGTTGTTTGTTTGATAACACCCTGTTTCACAGAATGATTGGTTGTACTGAAACCTATTCCAGCTTGGCATTGTGATTAATATATTAAAACCTGACACTATTTTAGGGCCGTAAAATGTAGCTATATTCTAGATTACATTTTGGACACTTTATCCCCAAAATCCAGCCTTTGTATGGAAGCCCTGAGAGGAATGTCACAGAAAACCTTGAGACTTTAAAAAAAAAAATGGATTACGAGAATTCTATTTTCTCATCCCTTAGACCAGGGGTGTCCAAACTTTTTTCACAGAGGGCTACATACTGCCTTCATAAGTTAAATTGGAAGTTAGCCAAATCTATCAAAAGTAGGTCAATTATGCTTGATACGTGAATTTGCTTTAAGAAAAACAAACAGCCTACATCCCAGCTCTCCAGAGAGTTTCATTTAATTTGTTAGCAGCTCATTCATTAAAGCACCTCTGCCTTAGACCTTCAGTAAGTTTGGGATCTCCATCAGAATTAGACATTTGAGTTGTCTGTGGATGGTGTTAGGGATTCATTCTCCTAGATATCCACCTTTTGCCCTTTGACGTTTATGACCAACGCTGACGTCTGTTATCTCCCTTAAGGAAGGGGCTGCTTCAGCCATATGTTGTTGTCACCAGTTTATGACCGGGCAACTCTTGGGTCACAAATGGTTTATTGTTGTGGGTACACTGGAACACTTCCTTCTTGGGGTTTGTGGACTCCAAAGGTGTGAAATCTTCGAGGCCATAGGCGTCAAACGCAAGTGATTCAGTGTTCCCAGCTGTTTAGTCTATCTCCCCAAATATGTTGATTACTCTCTCGGAACTAGTTAAAAGGTCTATCGAGAGAGAGGCTCTTCAGAATTGACGTGGCAACTCTACCGTGTAGTCAGACCGCTGACTCCTGACTTGTTTTGTGAATTCTCCGGCCGAAGCTCCTAAATAAACCATCAGTGTTTGACATCAAAGCTCCAGCTCTCCCTCTGTCTCCTTCCTGAGTCGATGACTCCTCCTGCATTGGTACACAGAAGTTTCCCCCCACAGATGGAAGTATTGTTTGCGTGGCGTAATATGAACGGGATAACATCCTTACCGAGCTCGTGGGGGAACTCCTCGCACACGATGGCGGTGGACGTACTGAAGCCCGCCAGGATAGACACGGTGAACGAGGCGCCGATAGCCAGGCCGTCGATGAAGTTGTGCACCGCGTCGCTCAGAGTGATCATCCACGCCACCGTCTTGATGCTGGAGACACGAGTTCCTCGCAGCCAGTGGCACATCACGCCTGATACCTGGACTTCCTGCAAGAGGAATAAATCAGGTTAAAAACACACGACTATCATTTGAATTTAGAGAAGAAGAGTGACACGCAAACAAATGTCAATTTAGGGAGCCACAAAGACAAACAACAATATCTATGGTTAAAATACAGCTCAAATCCTCCACAAATGTAAGGATGTTATCAAGTTTTATTTCATGTCCCAACGAAACTCACAGATCTTCCACTGTTATTTTAGAAGTGTCTCTTAATGTGTTGTGTTATTCTTATCAAACTGGTTGGTTGTTATTATTATTGCTTAGACATCACAGCATTTAGTTAAGTAAGGTTATACATTATGATGACATTATTACAGGTAGGCTTATATTCAAGAACTTACAAGAACCTAAATATGAAAAGCCAATCGTTTTTTTGACATTTAATAACCAAAAAAGTAAAAGATCGTTGATCGTAAGTGTGCAAAGTTTATCCTTTTGGCGTGCAACATCTGCACATAACCCTAATAAACAAAAATAACTGTTTATTGAAGTAAAACTCACATGCAGCCTAATCAACAAACCTAGGTATGGCAGAATCATGTTGGCGTGTAATGGAGACGTATTTCAAGACACCTGACATCCTTTAAAGGTGGAGTAGGTAAGTTTGAGAAACCGTCTCGAGATACACTTTTTGTTATATTCCATGGAATGCTCTTCACATCCCGATAGCAATGCATATCTTAAGTGCTTTAACAAAAAATCCATACAAAAAAGTCATCTGTGGAAGCCGTGGCGCTGTAAAAAGCACGACCAATCATCTGAGCCGGCCCGGCTAAAGTAACTGGATGGCCTACCTGCCTGTCAGCCTTCCATCTGTGCACAAACTTATCTCGTGCCCTCATTGGCCATTTTTTCCGGTTGTGTATTTTCAAATTCTAGCGCACTCGAGCTGGTTTCTCCAAAATGACCTACCCCACCTTTAACTGATTCAAGTTCACTCATTCAGCTAGAACCAGGCGGTCCGACCTTTACCTGAATTGATTTGTGGGCCAGATCAAACAATGGACCTCAATGCATGTTCTTTTACTGAGTGGGACATGAATGTCTGTTCAAAGTTGAGTGGGAATCCATCCAGTATTTATGGAGACATTTCCCAGTAAACCCCATGGTGGTGCTAAAGTGGTTCAGATTGCTGGCTTTCTGGTGCATATTATTACAGTAAATGCAACGTAATGTGAAAGCCCATTTCCATTCCAAAATATCATTTTATTTATTGGGTTACTTCAAAGTTTTCTCTCTGGCGACCCTCAGGAATGATCTCCTGACCCCCAGGTTGAGTACCAATGAGCTAATCATCAAGAATGCCAAACATTTAATGTGTCCCCCTCTTGGATTCACAAAATGCATCAGATGCCAATAAGTCACATTACTGGAAACATATTTATAAATGTGCAGCATTTGCTAAGGAGCTCTTAGATTACAAATATAATGGCCTCAGTGTTTTTAATGTGAAACCGGAGAATGAGCGGACATAAACAGAGGTTCTGGGTCTTGGTTGAAGATACTCTGTGGCGACAAGACGGTCCTTTTATCAGCCAGCGAGACAAACAAGGAGTCTTTGTGCTCCAGACAGACAATCCCCTGCATTTAGCAAGAGGAGAAGGATCTAAAAACCTTCGTCCCTCTGTGCCACCAGACCTTCTGTTTGTTTAGGTTTTTGATCCGTCAGAGCCTCCATACGACACGGGAGATTTCAGTGTTAAATATTAACAGCATTCTAATCGCCCCCCTGTCACTGATAACAGCTCGATAAAATACTGCGAAGCTGGAACTAAGACCAAGACTTAGACTAATAAATAGTAGTTATTTTGTGTCCCTGTATTTTCTCTGTACATCTTTGCCATTTTGTTTATCTTTGGAGTCATTGTAGTGTCTTATATAGCTGTCTCTTTGTAGTTGATTAGTGTGTCTTTGTAGTCACGTTTTCTCTATGTAGACATTGTGTGTCTCTTTGTAATTCAGTCGTAGCTCTTTGTGGTAATTTTGAGTCTTTCACTATTTGCTTTGTGTCTCTTTTTGCCCATTTTGTTCCACTTTGTAGTTTCCTTTGTACTTTTTGAGTTCATTTTCAACTCTTTCAGTAGCTACTTCTTGTCTCATTGAGTGACCCTTTTGTAGGTGAAGGACAGGGACACCTAATGATAACATGTGTTAATACACGTACTACATTTATAGTCCATGACTCATTCCTGTCAGGTGCATATGTGATAGCGGACAGAGGTGGATAGTAAATCTCTATTAATTACCTAAGATAACATGTCAGAAAACACTCACCGTTTTGACAAGTTTATTATAAGACGTAGCTGCTCATTAGATTAAAGATCGTTGAGTTCGAGCGGTGATAGCCGTGAGGGTTAGTTTGCAATGTATGCAGAAAGAGTTGATTGAATGCCAAAGAGGTGGGAATTAGGAGTGTAATAACCCCATCTGAACTGCGTGGCCCTTTCAATAAAAACAGTAACAGAGGACGGAGTTTGGTAGCCTCCATTGACTTCATTGCAGTCAGTTTTAAAGCAAAATTATCCACCGAGATCTCCCCTTCTCCAACACAAACTGAGCCGCTGATCTAAACAATTAAAGCAGTATAACACTTTAAATCTGTCTTTCTAGTGTACCATGAATGGAGGGGACATGAGCTAAAGGCTAACGATTGCTCAGCTAGTTTCTCTGACATTCTTAAAACTAAAATCCTTTATCAGATTAAGATATAGAGATACAAATCCACCAAGATCTAAAAAGTGTCTGGTAAAATGTGGCTTAAAATGGAATAAAAAGTACATTTATGAGGGCTTCTTGCAGACAGGAGACCAGATTAAAATGACACATTTCTGGGTTGGAAAACTGTGTTAATAAATCCATAACATAGGTCTAGTTGTTTTTAGATTTTCTCATTAAGAAATGTTAAATGAATCTGAATTTCCCCTATGGGTTAAACGTCATGTATTCCTTCTTCTTCTTCTTCTACACATTATATGTCTCCTTTAGCTATGAGAAGAGGCAGGTGCGTTATTGATCTGGTACCTGAGTGGTCGTCACGTTTGTGTTCACAGGCTCAGCGTTCGGGCTGCTCTTGTCGGTGGCGATGGTGTTGACGCTGGTCAGAACAATGGAGTCCTTTTTCTCCGGTAAATCCCCGTTCTGGAGCAAGTTTTCTTGAGGAGGATCAGCAGGAGTGAAGTGGCTGTGGTCATGCTAACAACAAGAGAGACAAAGTAAGTCAGCTGAGGAACAATATTAGGTAGGTTTAAAGTAAGCTCAGGAGATAATTCAAGATTGTCCGCAATGCAATACTTAAAGACCACGTCGTTTCAACACATGAAATATTTATAGTGAAGATTACAAATTCCTACTACTGCAAGGTTTTATTCAAAGCTAAGCTAACTGAATCTTGGTCTTAGCTTTAATGTATGACAAGAATGTCAAGAATGTCATTGTGAATGTGTGAATATATGTGGAAGTGAATTGTTATAAAATGTGACTTTCACACTGTTTAACTTTATTCTACAATTTAAATCTCACTGAGATTTAAAGTCAACTTTCACGAAATAGCTTTTTATGTTTCCTTAATGTCCTACAGTTGTGTTTACTACTATAAAATGCCGGACTAAGTTGTGGTATATTTGTTTGAGTGTTGATTATTGTTCATTGTCCCTTTAAAAAAATATTTAAAAAATATGTTCAAAGAAGTAATTCCTCTTCAAACCTTATATGTACAGGAAATGCTAGGATAGGCTATTCAACTATTGATTGAAGGACTGTTAAACTGCTAAAAACCTTTGTAAATCTTTTTAAATAACCCATATGATGAGAGGCAGCTCGCTAAACTTATTTTTACATTATTTAATCTGGTCCCCATTCAAAAAGTTAGAACACCCCTGGTTGAAGGGTAATGTTAGGAGTATGTGCCAAATCTTACAAGGTCACAAAGTTTGACTTTTGTTTTCATGACCCTGCAAATGATCTAAAAAATATGCATGTCTTCCAAGTGTAATTTCCTCCCTGTAGTCATTACGTGGTATCCTAATGAGCTAATAAACAAGATGACTTCATGGACATTGGACAACTGCAAAATAGGATATTACTCTGCAATAAATTACAATGATGGATTATCAGCAGCAGGAAAAATAATGTGTATCAGAAGGCTGTTCCAGGACATGGCATGTGCGTAAATAAAAAAAGAGATATGAGTTTGGCAGTGTGCCCAAAGAGTCCTGGCTGCCCCCGCTGCCCTACAAAATGTCACATACAAATCAGGTGTTGACACAAAATGACCTAAAAGAGACACACAACAACTTCAGAGACACAGATGTGATCTTACCTCATCGTCTACCCTGAGAGCCATTTTCAGAACCTTCTCCACAACGAACAGGAGATAAAACCCTCCAAATATTCCAACTGCGTTCTCCACATAGTTATCAAATTTGGGATCAAAACCAAGCGCCTGTGGAATAACAGAGAAACGTTAGTGGCACACACAATAATCTCCCTTTAATTATCACAAAAACATCGTATTAATTCCACCTGTTACTAACCTCGGGTATGAGCTGCAGCACAGCGTTGGAGAAGAGCGTCCCGATGGCGAGGCCGACAAAGTAGGTCAGCAGTTTGGGGAAATATGGCTTCTTGGTGAAGGGGATCAGGAAGAGGCCGAGCAGAGACGCCAGGTTGATCACAGTGACGGCCAGAAACCCGTAACCCCACACTGTCAGGGCACAAATCATGGATCAACAGTTATTTAACAGCTATTTTCAAGCATTTTCAAGGTGCCTTTTCAAACATGTGAAGGACATACAGTAGAAGAAGGGTGGCCATTTAAAGGAAAACACATAGTATAACATACTATATTGACAGACGTCTGTGTGTATATATATGTTTGGGGTGTGTGAATCTGAGTTTTGATTATCTTGCCAACCCTTGGACCGATGTACTTCATGTCTGGCTTGTATGTTGCACACAGTCTATCAGTGCCCTGCATGACATGATTTGATCGATGCGTGCGTGCGTGCGTGCGTGTTAAACATGATGCATGCTTATCCATACACTTATGGTACAAGTGCCCGAAGCAGCCAAAAAGAAGCCTTTCAATAAGTAACTATGTTATTAGACCAGTCTGATCTGAATGAGCATTGCAATAGTAACCTGTAAATGTAGGGTTTTTTTTGCCTTTTATTACAAATCTAAGCACTTTTCAAACCTTGAAAACACCAAATTAAGATGGAGGTGTTTCCAAGGATTTCTAGCACACGAAGGAACTCTTTATTTATTTGCAGAGGAGAAATTCTGCTCACAGCGTGCATCAATATCAACACACTGACTGAAAAACAGTCACAGATGGTTGCAACTGTCAACAGTGCACTGAGGAGGAGGATGAGGAAGAGGAAGAGGAGGGAGCGTTTGACGGTCAGCGGCTCTGAGTCAGTCCAGGACATTGTTTAAGCGTTACATAGCTTCACAGTAAATGACTATGGTTTTTGATTATTAAAAGTCATGAGAGGAGAGAGATAAGAAGGAGATGATAAAAAGTGACGACCTGAGGAAAGGTTCAAATCCGAACAAAAGGAACCCCCCAAATGCCTTTTTAGTTACCATTATAATTTACTTAAAAGGGGACCTATCATGCAAAATGCACTTTTGTACGTCTTTTATACATGAACATGTGTCCCCCGGTGTGCCAGGGAACTCACCCAAATCTCTAAAAACGGGGCTTTAACGGATCTGATACAGACTGATCCAGATTTGAAAATAGTCTGACGTCAGTGACGAGGAGCTCCGCCTATATGGGCAACTCTCCACCAATCAGGGGAATGAGAGGTTGCCGTGGCATGGTAACAGCATGGTAACAGCATGGTAACATGACGCTCGTAACTCGGCCCCCTCCTTTGCAGGGGGGCGTGGTCAGCTGCAGCGCATGCAAAGACAGGGTGGAGGAGAGGAAAATTGAGCGAAATGAGGCATGGCTAAAATGCATGATCTGTTTGGTATTTTGAAAAATAAACGTATAAATATACCTTATATAGGTATGGCCCTACAATATATTATTCAAATATAGCATGATAGGTCTCCTTTAAAGAAAGGGAATACTTTCAATTTAAAAACGTTCCGATTAACGTTAAAACAGATTAGTCACTAAGCCAGTTTCTTTTTTTAATAAAACACAAAAAAGTGCATGTTGAACATTTGATATGCATAATTATTGATATAAAAATCCATTTTAAATAGCATAATATTATAAAAAAACTAATATTTAACTGGCATGGAAGGCATTATTTGTCTTTGGTGGTAGAATTATTATATATTTGATATGTAAAAGTTCTCTGTTACAAGTAAAAGTTCTGGATTCAACTCTTTATTAACTGTAGTACTGCTATTAGCATAACATATTCTTTAAGTACCGAAAGTAAAGGAACTCATAAAAAAAATTGAATAATGTTTATTATTGTATTATAATGATTGATGCATTCATGTGTCAATCACTTTAATGCTGGTAAAGGTGGAGCTACATGTTATTGCTTTAATATTGCTGGGTCTGTAATAATATTATCATAATTACCTCCGCCATGGAAGTTATATTTATGATACAGTTTGTTTATCAGCAGCGTTTTGGATAAACTATCGGCCGGATTTTCATAAAACTTTGTGACAGGACGAAGCATGGGCCAAGGAAGAACCCATAAAATGTAGGAGCGGATACTCTGATGATGTTTTACTTTGGTTAACACTGTGAGATGGCTTTGGTGGAGGTGGAGGTGTCAATGTGTCGAGTAAAAATACAAAAGTACAACAATAGCCATCAAGTGTCAAGCTACCAAGCTAGTCACTCCTCTAAGACAAAGTTACCTTCAGTATCACCTCTTTATAAAGAGTATGTTCAAAAGGTATGACTATGATTTTGTTTACTGTTCATATTTTATTAAATAATTAAACAAAGAAAGTCCATAAGTTGACTTTTTATCCAGTTTTATACCATATTTTGTAGATTTGTTGCTTTTTAACTTAACTTAATTTTGAGTCATCCGACATCTGGATATTAAGTTATTAAAGATACAAGCTAAGCTAACGTTATAACCTTTAACTCGTAGCTGCTTTTCCCAGTGTCCACCAGGGAAACATCTTTATTTAGGGTGTTTCTCAATCTCGAGGATACTGGCTGGGTAGTCGCGTACTTCCAAGTCACTTCCTTCAGAAATGAAGCAAGTATACTTCCAAGCCACGGCTTCGGAAAACGAAGAAGAATGGAACAGGCTAACAAGTGTGCCACTCTCTCTAACGGTTTCAACATAAACTGTACCGAAAATAAATACCTCACGATGTCTATCTAATTATGAACTTGCTTTACTTTCACGGAACACTTTTTTGGTTATAACAAATGTAACAAAGTCACATATTTACCAACACATGTTCTACGCCACTACATACTTACATTTAAATGTGTGCTGCGTCGGTTCAGCCATTCTCCCCAAGGGTTTTTGAAATTGGTCCGTGCGCAAAGCATTGTGGGGATTTTAAGGACGCGAAGTGCAGCCTCGAAATTTTCCCCAAACCAAGGACGCGGCCTCGGTGAAATTCCAAGTATGCTGGACATTGGAACAGTCCTTCGGCGGCACTCGATGACGTAGCATCCTTGAAATATTGGCTTGGAAGCCAGTATCCTCGAGATTGAGAAACGGCCTTAGTGTTTGTATCAGCTTGACTTAACAGGCATGAGTACTTTATAGAAGAGGAGCGCTCTGCAGGTCAAAAAAGATCCTGAACTGTGATCAATAAAGTACGGAAGAGGATTAGGGCCACATGAAAACCATTTTTGGAGGATTTGAAAAAAAGATATATTGTTTTTTGTTTTGAGAAAAAAAGTCAGAATTCTGCCTTTAATCACTTTTTTCTCAGAACTAAAAAATAATATATTGTTTTTTGTTCTGAGATTAAAGTCAGAATTCTGACTTTTCTGTCCTCCAAAAAAAAAAGTCATGTGGCCCTAATCCTCTTCCGTAATAAAGTAATCCCATTTGGCGCTACACTGTCTGTTGTCATTGCTCTCATTAAGAGCCCTCTTGTGGCACAGAAAGAAATATTGTACGTTAAACTTCCAAGTCTCTACAACAAACCCTGATGAACTTTGAGAATTATCCGAGCTGCTGGAGTCTCCACAGATAAACAAACATTGCGATGAAGCGGCTCACCGGAGTAGTCTTGGGGCAGCGGCGTCTTGGAGCCGGTGTAGGGGCAGGAGGGCAGCAGGACCTGGGTCAGCACCGCGGGGCAGATCCTCCCCAGATGCTCCACCGTCAGCTGGCTCTCATTGCTGAAGCCAAAGTGAGACAAAACCTGCTCTGTAGACTGACACTGAGGGACAGAGAGCAGGCATTAGGCAAGGCAAGTGTATTTATATAGCACCTTTCAACACAAGGCAATTCAAAGTGCTTTACAAAAATAAAAGACATTAAGAAAAATATTATAAAATGGCATTTAAAAACACTCATTTAAAAGCAAACAAAACAAAACATGAATAACAAAAGGTACATGAATTAAAGTTTCAGTGCAGTGTGAGATACACACATCTGAAATGGTTAGCTCTGACTCTCAATCATTGCTAACTGTTTAGCAGAAAAAGTTGTATTCGACCTCACTTTCTTATTTAACTGATCCTTTAGTTATTTCAAGTGTTTCATGCTAAACGAACCCCCCTTTGCAAAATGTTAATCTGCAACCCAATATTCCAAAAATTCAACAGATCCTGGCCATATTAGTGTTGCATATAACATTTGAATTAATTTGCATTAAAATGATCAACTAGCTCATTTACTGAGATGTTAGCGAGAGCAAGTGTGGAAGAAAAATTGTGAATGAACATTTCCCTTGTGTTTTCAGATATATATTAAACATAATCTATCATGGTTTTTAAGTATCTCTTTAAATGCTTCCTGCTTTGATTTGAGTGTGCATTTGTTTTGCATCAGTCTTCTTATTTCTGATATTGAGAATGATTATTTGTGGTAGATGCCAGCTGTATTGTATTAGCCTAAATCTGAGGGTACTTGTCTCAATAGCATGCTTTAACTTGAAGTTGTCTGAAGTCCTTTCCACCAGCTGCTCTTGCAGTAATAAGTAGTGCACCTTTCTTCTTACTGTCCCACAAGTGCACAATGTAGTGACTGCTTTTCGTCTTTTATTTACTTAGTTGTGTTCTCTGTATTTTATATGTCTGTGTTGTGTAATAATGTGTAAACGTTGCTGCCTTCTTGGCCAGGTCAGCATTGTAAATGAGATTTTATCTCAATGCTTTTTATCTGGTTAAATAAAAAATATAAAAATTAATTATCCACACAGTTAATGGAGTTTGTGTTTGTTTACATCACGTTTACATTATTTATTCATCATTATTTAAAAACTGCACTCGAGTAATGTGGTATACTGTTAGTTCATGTTTTTGTAAGTGCTTTATAGATTAAGCTTCGACTGGATTTAGTTTTGGAAGCCTTTGTACATATTTCATTGTTTTCTCCTTTTGTCTCTAAAATCCTTCCTGATTTGTTTTGAATGTTTCTGTGTCTTGCATCTCTCTTCTTTCATATGCATTCTTCATATTTTTGTTTTAAATGTGATGATAAATACATTTAAAGAAGATGTTGTCCGAATTATATGCATACATAATCTACCTTTGTTTTAATTATTATATATTTACTTACTTACACATTTCAAAACTAAACTTTAGTAACTCACTTCTACTTGTTTTATGTACCCTAATATATAAAACTCCTCTTGCATTTTGTTATGTATCCCTATGTTGTAATTGACAATTAATAAATCATTAGGATGATTACATCAGCATTGTTGTCATGATTGTTTTTAGAAACAATGGGTGATTACTCAAGTTTATAATATTGAGTAATCACACATCGTTAAACAGAAACAATGACAACAATGCTGATTTCATCAACTTAATGTCCTACCAATTGCTAATTGTGTCAAACACACTGTTCATTTCACAACACAGTAAAGAGGACAATCGTTATTTGATGGGGAGAACTGCAATATAAATAAAGAATTGCACAACAATTATCAAATGGAAAAGATTATATACACTATTTAGAGCTCCTGTATAATGCCTCTCTCTAGAAGGGCCTTAAAAATAAGAAATATGAACATGTAGACAGAGTATAAAATACATTTTAGCTTGTTTTGTGTTAACTACACTTTTTGTAACTAACTAGTATTGTTATTCCATTTTGATTAGGTGATATTATTACTTGTTATAAACTTTGTATTTAATGCCATTGTTCTTATTTTGTTCATTTTTGACCAATCTTTAGCATAAAAAGTTCCCTTTTATATTATTACATAACAATGTAATAACTTTAATAAAGTTTAGTATCGTGTGTCCCATGAATATGTTGAACGTTTTACACCATAATAAACACATGACAAGCACGTTTAAATCCCCTGCACTCTAGTAAATGATCATTAATTCGTTTATAACATGTAAATAGTTTCTGTGCTCACCTCTTCGCCTGCCAGCGGGTTTCCTTCAGTTATCAGCTCAGTTTTTCTGTCTGAGATTAGCAGCAGTAGATTCTCCAGATTTTCCGTTGAAATTGAATTATTTTGTCCATAATACCGTAAAATATTCTCCAGAAATACCTTCCCATCCCGGCCAACAGCTTTTTTACTGAGACACGTCGGTATAAAAACCAAAATGCACGTGATAAAACATTTCAAAGTAAACATCTCTGTGTTTGTAGGGGTTTTCTTGAGGTAAAAAAAAGTCCTTCTGCTGCATTTACTCAGGATGTCCCAGCAGAGGTCCACAGATCCATGGCACTGAGGCGGAATTTAAAGGGTTCCTCCTTTAAGTTTCCTGCTCGCTGATTAAATTATTTTAGGAGAAGCAGTTCCTCTGATGTGCGCGGAGGGATTTATCAGAGATCAGGTTCAAAGATCAGTCTGCACAGCCATGCAGGAAAAACATGGAGGTGACCGACCGCGTGCACTCATAATGCCTTCTTTTGTGGCTCACTTTCTCACTTGGTATGCAACGTGCTCACACACACACACACACACACTGAGGCCACACACACTCATGCTTGGAAGTAGTTCTGTGTGTGTGGGTGTGTGTGCAACACAACAGTGTTAATTGGGAGGAGACATGCAGAGTACACACGGCTGTGACTCGGTGTACAGCTGTGACTCCGTTAGTTCAATTATGAAACAGCTGGGGAAAAAAAGAAGTATAAACACGAGAATGAGGGTGGTATTAAAGGCCAGTGTCGCCCCCTGGAGGCAGATCATGGTTACTGCACGAGAGAGCTGCAAAATAAAACTGAGTAGAAGTAGAGAGCAGGGTTTACTTTATTCAATGGCAAACATTTGGTTAACCATGAATTTACTGATGGATTTTACACATTTAAAATGTAGCACTTAGTGTACGTTTTTTGTGTTCTCAGATTGAAGGTTGTTGTTTGTAAACCACGCCCTATTAAGTAATGTAAGTTTTAAACTATCAAACATGTGTTGTGGTTTTAAGGGAGTATACCTTAGATAACATTTTGAGAAACAGTGGGTTCCCTCCTGTTATCTTGGGGTCAATTTGACCCCATTCAATGTTCAACGTATCTAAAAAAAATGGTTCACATTATTTGTTTTGCTTAGTATTTCAGGACTTTTCCTAATTTAGTGAAGACTAATGGGTAAACATAAAATGAACATGAAGATCTTTTTTAAATGTCCTGTACGCACTTTGTACGCATCGGTGTTCCTTGGGGTCAATTTGACCCCAGGCTGTTTTAGTAGTATAAAACATGTAAAAATGTCAATATTTTACACATATTTGTGTTGATTGTGTAGGATGATATTGAGGTGACTATTACATGCAAATGTATCATTGTAAAAAAACGACCCTCTGCTTTAGTTATTGGTCCTTTAACAACATCAAAAAGATCTTACTTTAAGATTTTATTTCAGTACGTGAGATTTTATGGTGATTTATATATTTTTCGATAGTCACATAATAGGAATTCTGGATGTATAAAGGGGTCTGTGGGGGGGAAGGTTGGGGTCATGTTTAATTTAAATGGTTATTTAGGTAGTCAACTAAGATACCTAAAGCACCAGAGACATACATTTTGGTTAACATTTGGAATATGATCATTGTCTTGAGTTTTAAACTATTGGGGTCAAATTGACCCCAGAGGATAAAGGGTGTAACGTCAATCTGAGGATAACAGGAGGGTTACATTGTATAAATCAGATCCTATTATAACTACGATTTGTATTAGTACTGTTATTATTACTATAACTTAATATTTTACAAACCGGACGAGTAAGACAAGATGGCCTTTTTTGTTTTTACACCAGTACGCAAGCCAGCCAAACGGTACAAATTTAAATGTGCAAACTTAAGTGGCCAAATCAAATTACGAAATATAGTGTGCAAAAAAGCCAATCAAGGTTGGCCAAGAAAACCCATTTCAAATTTTTATATTTTATTGTGCATTTTTTTCTCTTTTTTGTCAAATACATTACACTTAAAATACGAGAGTCTGTAACCATTACTGCACCAATATGTACATATTTATTATTATCATCACTTGATTTTTTTATACAATAAATCCAATGTATAAAATTATCAAAATATAAACATCTCATCTTATAAACATCACGACTATTGTCAATACCGGTATATCAAATAAGTCATTTTTTAAACTTTTCCTTCTGTTATTCTGAGAGATGGGAAACACGCAATAATATGAGATATAACCCAATTCAGACTACATGTTGTCGACAAATTCTATACATTTCTCATCCATACCGATTCGCGACACCTCTAGAATAAAAATATGTTTTCAAAACTTTGTTCATGGTATGTTTTTAAGAAACTTTAAAAAGCAAGTCTCCTCTGTTCACCTCCTCATGTCTGTTTGCTGCTCTCAGGTCAGTAAACGTCCGCTAAAGAAGTGATGGTGAGCGCTTTGGAGAGTTCTGCAGCGCTGGTCGGGCGCCAGGCGTTAAAACTGACCGTGGTGTTTGCAGAGAGCATCAGGAAGCCGTTAGAGGAGAAGCGTCCCGGGATGTTTCCGACATCGAGCCACACGAAGGGAGCTACAGCGGAGGAGTGGAGCGTGACGGTGAGGAGGCTTTTATCCTCCTGCACTGAGGCCTGCAAGGACACACACACAAAAGGAGTTTATAAGAGAGACTGATGTTATCAGGAGAATTGGCTTTTAAAATGACTCGCAAAACTGCACATTTTGCCTTTGTGTCTGACAACTGGTCTTGCTTTTGTACACAGTATAGCTCTGTGTTGTAAAGACCTAATTGTAGGTGTATTTTTAAGTTTCAAATGCTTTACTTTTGGAAAACTTAGTGAAAATACGTTTTATTCAGCTCTTTATCTGTGTTCTGGCTATTTGCAATTTATTTTGAGTCACTCTTTTTGTATGCTACATATTTAAGAAATGTTCAAATCACTTTGTGTTCCCAGCTTCAAAAGAGTTATAATTATCACTGCTGTAAAAAAAGTGAGATACCACGTATATTTAATTTTCCATAGTCAGCAAATTATGTTATGGAAAAAAAATTGCACAAGCTCACAAAGGGACCAAAGCTTAAAAAAAATTCTCTTTAAACTCGGAGAAAGTAAGTACTTACAATAAGCATTTCATATATTTTTTCTGTCTTCCTAATGACATTTTGTGATAGTGATTTGTCACACAAATGGAATCACAGAATGATTAAAAGATAAGAAATGAATCCTTAGTTATTGTACTATTTATAATCCGGGAATTAGTGAATTAAAAAAATCCAGGTTGCAGGGAGTCTTACGGTGATGTTGGGTCTCTGGAGCCCCTGAGCGTCTTTAGGGGAGCTCAGGAAGTGATGGTTTGTGGGTCCGCGCTGCCCGCTGCTGTCCTCCAGGTGGAAGGCCAGCAGGCAGGTGAGGCGGCTGCAGCGCCCGCATCCGGCCAGCAGGGGGTCCACTCGCTGCTTAAAAATGGCCGCCGCACTTCCTCCGGGGATCAGGAGCGAGTCGGACCTCCGCGTGCAGACCGGATCCAGAGAAGACCAGTCGTACACCGACACCTGAGAGACAAGACAATCGATAGATGACACACTTTTTCAATAGTAGAGAAATCTGTTTGCAATGTAAATACTGTTATATATTTTACTATATCTAAAAATATATTTTTTCTAGTTCTCTACCTGTGTTTTTAATTCTTGTTTGACTTTTATGTATGCACCACGACACCAAGTCAAATTCCTCGTACGTGTAAACCTACCTGGTGATAAACCTGTTTCTGATTGGGAAGAATTACAGTTTCTTGAATTGCATATTTTGTTCATGTTGCCATGCTTTAAAATACTTGAACTAAGTTAGATTTTAAACCCTCATTATTGACCCTTTGTGAATAGATAAAACAATTAGCTTAGAAGCGGTTCGTGTCACTGAATACATGTTCAGTTGTTGTAAATGCAATGTGAAGACAGAGTTTAAATAAGAAACGTACCACAGCGCTGAGCTTCAGGTCGTGACTCAGGTCGGAGACAGCGTAGATTAACAGCATGCCTTTGTCCTCGAAGCTGACCGGCAGGAGGGCGGAGAAGAAGCTCTGTGCAAAATAATGCAGCATCTTCCACTTCCCACCAAACTCTGTACACACACACACACACACACACACACACACACACACA
>CALSBZ010046601.1:1490391-1513450 GCA_943591055.1 Gobionotothen gibberifrons
TACACTATATTATTCAAATATAGCATGATAGGTCCACTTTAACTTAAAATAAATCTCACATACCCCCTGCAGTACTCCAACGTACCCCTAGGGGTCCGCGTACCCCGATTTGAGAACCACTGTGTTAGAGGATAAGTTCTTTATGTATTTAGGGTTTTATCCAACAAGAGGTTGGCGATTAAGGTAGACGTACTGTAAAGAGGAACAGAGGAGAGCAGGATGAGCTGCAGGACGTCAAACGCCTCCAGACGGACCCCCCTCCACAGACCCATGGTGGGGAACGAGGGACCCCAGTCCCAACTGAAGGAGCTCTGCGCCTTCACAGAAACATGTGTTATTATTGTGAAAGATTGAAGTGATTTGTTCTGCATGCTTAGATCATTCGTTAAAAGACAATGCGGAGATCATTGTGGTTGGGGTGAGAAAGGTCAGTGTTTAGTGAAGGGGTAAAACTCAATCAACTAAATGGTAAGCCTCGTTGCATCATTGCCTAAGCCATATTTTAAGGTTTTCACAAAAAGTGAAATTCTGCCCATGAATCAGGAGATGCTCTTGAAGCTTTAACTCCCGTTCATTCTTCAATCTGTCGCCCGGTGTCCCTCTCACTTCCTGACCGGTCTTCTTCCTCACTTGAATCAAAGAGAAGAGCTAATGCTTCCCTTGTGGTCAGCCGAGCCCGGTTTTTCATGGGGGCGCCATCTTTGTATGCCTCAGTCAAAGAGATGACCAACAAGAGTTAGGCAGATATCTCAATTTGGCCAAAATATGACTAGCAGTTATGCTATGAGGCGAAATGTAACAAAACACTTGCACAATAAAAATCAGTATTGCTAGAATCAGCAAATTGTTAAAAAAAAGAAGCTTTAAGATGCAGATGTCTAAAAGAATTACACATTTATTCATTCACTAATGTAGCCTACTTAAAAAATGTACAATCTGTGCAGCATATCAACACCCTATGTCCTATGTTTTGGGATGAAAATGTTTGTGTAATCACTCTGGTTGTTTAACTGTCAGGTTTCCAGAGGAGATGTGAAACGCTGCAGGAGGTAAACTCACTTTTCTGATGAAGTTGACGTGACATTCCCCGTGCTGCACGTCTGGAGGACAGTCCGGAGGAACTCTGTATGCAGAGTGCGCTCTCCTCTGATCGGACGCATAGAGAACTGGAGACAGGAAGCTCACCTTCAGCACGTTATCCCCGTCCTTCAGAACGTCTCTGACTGAGAAGGCCTGCACCAGGAAACGGACGTGTTTGCATGATTGAAATAATGCATTTAGGAAAATGTGCATAGTGAAATGCTTATTTTCCTATTGACCTTAATGTTGGGGAAAATACTGAATGTACTCTTCTAATATCACATGATAACAAAAGACCCTACATAGCTGTGTACATAACAGGATGTATGATTACCTAGAAGAGTGTCAGGACTGTTTTAGGCATATGATAGCTATGTGATTAACATGATGATTCAGCCTCTATGGAGATAGGCATATGACAGTCATGTTTATTTCTGACGTGGGCCTTAGCTAATCTGAACTAAACATTGAATACTGCTTTGAACTGGTATTCTGCATGTTGTGACTGAAACACTCTCTTGTATACAAGCTTGTCAAGGACACTATTCAGGGAACTATTTGTCCCATGCAGCTCCGTATGTGATGACTACTTCCATTCTTGCAAGGATAATAAATACATGTATCCTGATATTGAAGCTCAAGCCGGTGACGAGTGACGTTTTTCTAACACTTACATATCTCTGAAACATGTTGTCTGTCTCCCCGACATCAATCCCATTGAGCCATATCGACGCTACCGTGTCAACGCCGTCGAAGACAAGCAGCACCTTCTGTTTGGATCTGTGAATGCAGAAAACAGGAGTCAGGAACAGGATACAGAAAATACTTTATAAATATACATGTTTTACTGACCTGAGCTGGGTATAAACAGTAAATGTAGTTGTGTAATTCCAGTTGTCAAAGGCAATCCATCGATAAGACACATCATTAAACCTGAAATATGGATCCTAAAAGAAAGTATGGAAAACATTTAGCTGGTAGAAATTACTTTAAATAACATTTTGTATGCCAAGAAAAGAGCAGTAAATCAGGATTTAACAAATATTTAGATACTTAGATGTCTATTTGACATGTAGAGTACCATATTTTCATTTATATTTTGCTTTGCTTGATTATGACTTTTATTTTCATTAAAACTTCACCATCAGACCAACATAGTCTTAATCAGCTCCTTTTGATTGTACATTTCTTTCTAAGTATTTGTCTGTTTACCTGCACTAAACCACAATGCCTTTTTTTGGATTGTAAAAGTTGTATTTTATTGGATTTAATTGAGGTTTTCACTACAGAGTGTTGCTTTCTTTTGTGAAATAATGAATCTGTTTTTGGCCTGAGAGTAATCCACTTCATTAAACGCTCTAAAAAAAATACTAGGAAACTGTATTAATCCTAAAAGTCGGACAAATAAAGTAAAAGTGTAACATTAGCCTATGGGATGTAGTTGGGTACACAAACTGCTTAAAATGCGATATATCATAATATTATATAGTAATATTATAAAGTAGGACATTTCCAACTAAATTGTTGTTAAGTATCATAACATAAGAACTCTACCTCAAATTTAAATGACCTCAAATTTACAATTTAAGTACAGTACCTGAGTAAATTCACTGCCTTCATTTTAACCTCTGCGTATTTAAGCAGATTAATTACTATAATTTAGAGAAGTAAACAAAGTAAAATATCCAAAAAGTGTACTTAAGTAAATGCACTTAAATCCACAATTTAAGTGGAATTATCATGAAAACCAGCATCAAGTCTCTGAACCAGGAGTTGGAAATAGTAATACTTCTTTATTGTATATCACATAATGAACCGACCTGGATGTATCCCTCTTTCTGTAGAGCTGAATGAACACATCCGGGTACTTCCGCAGGCAACGACACGGAACCATTGGAGTTTGAAAGACTCCACTTACCGTTTAAACTTAACGTTTCTGAACAAACCCGGGGTAAAACTCCGAACAATAAACACAGCAAAAAACCGGGAACACAATTAGAGTTCTCACACAGAGACTTTGTTGTTTTTGTCATGGTAAATCACTGAAATACTCTTCAAAAAGTGTGCTATCAGGGTTCTGTTTTTGTTTCCCTGACAGCCGTTTCCGTGTTGGTCATGTGACCCACCCCGTGGCAGTCAGGTGATATAAGTCTTGGTGCAACAACAAAAAAGTTTCTTTATTGAACAATTAACAAAAAACAAAGCAGGTTTAAATCATGTAAACAACCTTTATAACAAGAAATTGTAAATATAGCTAAAATAAATCAATACAAAATAACCCAGTAAACGGACATATGTGTGTATAATGAATATAAACAATTACTACATAGCCTACACATGTTTTTAAAATGAGTGACATTCAAAAATGCATGAAATCATTAATTATGTTACATTTTACACTGATTAGCAATTATTTTGCATCATTTAGATTTGTATTTCTATAGGTGGGGTTTTCATAAATGTGGCTATATGCAATAAATAAACAAAAGTTGATTTATTCTAAGATTGTTCTTAGTTTCAAATCCAAAAAAAATAAGTTTTACCTTTATATTTAGGCGAGTTGTAGGGAGTCATAGCATTCCCATAAAATATGTTTGTACATGTGGACATATTTTCTTTTCTCACTTGTGCCATAATGCATAATGTCAAAACGTTAAAAAAAATATGAAAAAATAAAGGATTTTTAATTTACAATTAATTTAAATGGGCATTCTCTGTAAGTGTGTAGTAAACATTTAGTACATCTTTATATTTAATAGTTGATTTGAGTGTATTCATTGTATAAATAATCACCATCTGCAGTTATTTTTATTTATATAAACACTATCAGTTTTGCTGGAAATAATACCAAATATGCAAGGGCCATCACAGAAGGGACGTTTGAGACACAAGTGAAATTCCGGTACCACTTTACAATAAGACTACCCTTATAAAGGATTCATAAAGGGTTTATAATTAGGTTATGAATTAGGTTGTAAACATTTTATTAATCCTTAAGAACCATTTATAAACCAGTTTTCAACATAGCTTTCATGCATCAACACAGGCTCACTATTTGGCAAGAGGACTAAGCCTTATATTGACTACTTAGCGAGAATCAACTCAGTGAACAACAGATACCAAGGATGCTGGCTGATGAAGACGAAGTAAGCTAGGTAGCCAATATAAGGCTTAGCAGTACAGATAAATATAGGTTCACTATTTGGCAAGCAACTGGTCACAGTTGCCCCGTTTATCTCGTCTCTTATAAAAGCTTATTAATAATCTATAAAGTGTTCACAACCTAATTAATACATGAATTAGTTATGAATTAGGTTGTAAACACTTTATTAATCATTAAGAACCATTTATAAACCAGTTCTAACAGTTTTCATACATCAACACAGGCTCACTATTTGGCAAGATGACTAAGCCTTATATTGGCTACTTGGCGAGAATCAATTCAGTGAGCAACAGATACCAAGGATGCTGGCTGATGAAGACGAAGTAAGCTAGGTAGCCCATATAATTAAGGCTTAGCAGTACAGCTAAATGTGGCTTCACTATTTGACAAGCAACCGGTCACAGCTGCCCTGTTTATCTCGTCTGATAAAAGCTTATTAATGATTTATAAAGTGTTCACAACCTAATTAATAAATGAATTACAAACTATACGTAAACCATTTCAGGGTCTTATTGCAAAGTGGTACCGACATTCCTTGCCTTTTACAAATCAATACAGAGGTGTATCGTTGTCCAATGTACCTGCAAATGATTTACATGCAGCTACAGTAACCCACTACCATTACTATTGAATTATATTTTTATCAAAGCAGTTGTTGAGTTGTCTACTAGTTAGTGGCATTATTTCGTAAAAGCAATGACCTATAAGACATTTAAAATAAATCACCAAAACAAGGTTTTATTAAGTAAGACAGCTGATGGTACTTGCCCTTTGTTAAAAAGGCACAAAAGGTTATCGATGGATGAATCAGTCATAAACACTCAATACATCCCAAAAGGAGAGTGATTTTGCTGTGAATATAAAAGACATTAGCATCAAATGAAAAACAAAACAGGCACAACCTTGATTTGTTTTATGTTTTGAGTAACTTTATTGAAGGGAAAACTAAAAAGAAACAGAGCGACAAGTTGATTATCAACCATTAAGCTTTGCATCAATATTTTAGGGCTACAAGAAGACAGTGTTCGAGTGGGCATAAAACTAACAGCTCATCTACTGGCTTCTAAATAACAGAAGAAACAAAAGAAAGCCTTTGAGGGGAACCACAATTGTCCAACTGTTCAGCCTTACAATCCACCTACATTTGCAGAAACATATCAGATATAATAGCCTACCTTTATTAACATGCATAAAATACAACATTGAAGTTCTTATATTTTGTTTGTCTTAACATTGATATATACTGCTGTGCTTCTCTGTACACACTTTGAGTGGAATAAGATACACGTCTTTCCTCAGGTAGTAGAATGCTATACTAAAGATCAGAAAAACAGACCGACATCAAAACCAGCTTCCCCAAATATTTCGTTTTAGATTTTGTACTACTTTCAAAATAAGATGCAGCAGATTTATGTATTTGTATCAGTTTGAAACATTACAATTTACATGTATGGCAAAAGACAGGCTTCTCTATAAGTGCTCTGAGGAATCCAGCGTACGCTAAAGTAAAGATAGTCCGCACAGGATGCAGCCAATCGCATCAGATTCTACTAAGTGTGTGCAGAAGAGTGAATGAATAACATCACCAACTCTTACTGGTGCATGCTCAAGCTGAGTGTTCAGAACCAATGATTCATATTATTTATTTATTTTTAAACTCCGTACAAACTGGGAGTCGAAACTTCACAGAAACTGGCACGTGTCCTAGAGAGAAAACACTATCTTCTTATGAGCGCGCAAGTGGAAAAGAGGAGGGGGTAAAATGCTCTGATTAACAAAACAAAAAAAAGAGGGGAGAAAAAAAAAGTGGAAAAATTAGAATCCTGGATTTTTTTTTGTTTGAACCAGCAACAACATTATCCACCAGCTTTCCCAGCGACGCCTCACATTGCATATTTGTGTGTCCAGTCTTTTGCCATTCTGGTGTATCTGCAAAGAGAGAGGAAAAGACAAATGTAAGCAAGCCAGCGTATCACCGGTCAAAAACGATTGATAACTAAAAGTAATTGCACACTTTAATTTAGGATTTTTTGAAAGCACATGCACTTAAGCACGTTGCCTTATAACAGGGGAAGCCAAGATACCATCCTAACATAATGCGTCACTATACGTGTGAAAATACTGGATGCTGAACAAACTAAATTTAAAAGATTTGTTTTCTAAAATCAAACTTTTACATGCTTGAGTTAGTGGCTATGTTTACATGCTTCTTTGCTACAACACAGTTTCCAGTTTTACAAAAAGTTTAACAAGACAATCGTCAAAAATGCGAAACACACAGAGGCCTAAGAGAAAGGTAATTTTGAGTCATGCTGAACTTTAACAAATAAAACATTTTAAAAAGCTTTTAGTATCTCAACTCAAATAACACGCATTTAAAAAGAGTTTATACATTGCTTATGCTAGCTGTGACAAGGTGTGTGTTTGAGGTTGTGTATCAATAAAACATTTAAAAAGATTCCTCACAATAACCACTATTGGATCTATTGATCTGGCATATATGAGCAGTAACCAAGGTAATCTGTAGGTTAATACATTTGCAAGATATTTGGTCAACTATTTACAGCAGGAGGCTAGATAAACACATAACTGGAGATTAGTATAATCACAGTTATGTCAGCGTGACCATCACAAACAGGCCAACCCATAACACCAGGCAAGATGCAGCACTGCCTCGTGACCTTACCCTAAAGCATGGCATACTTCTCTGTCCACTCCTGAGCTAGTTTATTGTACCTGACGGAGTGAAACTAGGTTACACACTAGACTCAGGCCACACGCATGACATTTCACTAGGAGTCTGAAATATCATTAAAAAGAACGTTTATTAAAAAAGGTAGGGTAGGTAAGAATGGAGAGACCAGCTCGAGTGCGCTAGAATTTGAAAGTACACAACCGTAAAAAAATCTACCCCTTCCTTCAGACTTCCTTACAGAGCCCCTCCTCCAACACACACGAACATGACCAATGAGGGCACGAGATAAGTTTGTGCACAGATGGAAGGCTGACAGGCAGGTAGGCCATCCAGTTATTCTAGCCGGGCCGGCTCAGATGATTGGTCGTGCTTTTTGCAGCGCCACGGCTTCCACAGATGACATTTCTTTATGTATTTATTGTCAAAGTATTTAATATATTCATTGCCATCGGGATGTTAAGAGCATTCCATGGAATATAACAAAGTGTTTCTGAAGTGAATGACCTACCCCACCTTTAATGTACACCTAGCTAAATCTATTACAGGCTAAGGCAACAGAACTTCTGATAAATCTGTCATGAATTCTATGATGATCAGTTTTTAGGTATACGTTTCTTAAGTCTATTTTTCCTGACAAATGTGCAACTACTTTTAATATGTCAGGGTTTCCGGATTTATATATATATATTAAAAAGGTAGGAAAAATGTCACACACTTAAGCTCCATATCTATTTCTACATCCTTTATTTAGCCGACGTTGTGGCCCTCAGGCCTTTCCTAAAAATGATTGTCATTTAAATTCATGAATGTTTCGGCTCGATCTCTACTTTCTCATCATCTGAACTTGTGCAATGTTTTTCTTTCTGAAGGCTTTTTACTCTATTGCTGCAGTGTAATCCTTGACTGTGATTTGTTCAATTGCTGTTTTGCTAATGTGTCAAGTGCTTTAAAGAGTGGTAAATATAGGGTCTGGTAAAAATGACTGTCAAACATGTTCTTCATTGTACATGGAGAAATAGATAAGCAATACTTCTGCACACATAACAAAATACACAGCACAGAAAGTTTGAATTCTCTTTTTCTGTGTTTATATTTGTGGATCAGACAGCTGTGTGTGACTTTACAGCTGCCCGGTGATGCAGTTTGGGGATGATATCAAATGACAGTTTTAAAATATCATGGAAAGTAGACTGAAAGAAACAAGTCTCTACAGGACGAATTACACTTCGACAAAACCACAACCTACAGCATCAAACAACTCGTGATTTACTGCAGGACGGTTGTATAACACTGCATTCCTTTTAGCTAGGGGAACCTTATGAAAGAGGAAATGGGAGTGCACATTGCAGAGGTCTGTTCATTTCAGGAGAGAGAAAAGTTCAAATGAATTTTATATATATATATACAAGTAACTTACTTCGGACTATCTGTTTTGTAGACTCGTGCGATCTCTGGCACTAGCGGGTCATCGGGGTTTGGGTCACATAGCAGTGAGCAAATGGAGAGAAGAACTACAGGAAAAATAAATACACACGTTTTACTAATGAAATACCAAAGTCACATCGACAAGACACCCTGGATTGATTGTGTGACGAATGTAATGGCCAGGTGTCTACAATTTAGGCATTGACACAGTCTAACAGCAGCATGAATAACAAATGGGAAACATTTTAACACAATGTAATACTATATAATAAGAGATTATATTATGCATCTGCATTCATTTGTGTTTCACTTGAGGTTTAAAAACCTGACATGGCTGAAAATGTTGTTTTAATGGGAGCGAAAAAACGTATATATATATATAAATTAATCTTAATCAAATTTAGGATTTTGGTCTTGGGATTTCATAATATATAAAAAGACAAACATTTGAAACTTAAAAAATGGTTTTGAATGTAAACAATTTGAATGTATATATGAAATGTTGTGTAACTGTCACCAGTATGACTTGTGGACCTTGTTTATTTGCTTATCAAAAGTGTTTGTAAGTTTTGTGAGTGAACATTTCAGACTGCTTCTGATGTTATCAGTGACATGACTGTTGTCAAGTACATAGAGTTTTCCGTACCTTTAGAAATAGTAAGCGCAGGAGACCATTGTGATCTGAGAATATCCAGACAGATACTGCCGTTACTGTTAATATTTGGGTGGTAAATTCTTGTTGTAAATGCAACCTGAAAGAGAAACATAAAAACAATGAGGACAAGTAACACATTGCTGCGTCACACTTCACGCCAAAGTCATGCAATGTAAATTCCCCGACACGTGGCACTGAACAGTCATGCCTCTGTCAGCTACTGGAAACACAGGTATTTCTTCATGGGGTTTGCAACAGGTAATCCGTTTATATGACAACTGGGCTTGTTTTTAAATTCAGAGGAAAGGTTTCCATGTTGTTTCTCTGAAACTTAACTATGAAATACACCATGAAAAGTTATTTTTTAAACATACATGATAGACCCCAGTATCTGACATCGAAAAGGTGTTATATTTCTAAGTGGAGAACAAGCCTTTTGTCATGAGGGATACTGCGATTAAAAAGATGAAAAATATATCTTTAAAATCTTTGTAAAAGCACAAAAAAAAGGAAACTTTGATGATTCAGTTTACCTTGGGGGGTTTGAAGGGGTAGTCTGTTGGAAAATGAATTGTCAAGAAGAAAACTCCTCCCTGATATGGACTGTCACTCTGAAAGAAACACATTTACATAACTTTCAGTAAATAAATAATCTTCCTGTTCACAGCTTCTCATCATAAAGTCAAATTTCAACCTTTATCTCATGGGTATATTTAAAGCAGCCAGGAACACAACACTCTGTGACAAATTCCAACATCGTGCTTCCTTGAAAAGTACAAGAGAACAACAATTATGTCATAAAGTATGTACTTACAGGTCCCATGATAGTGGCTTGCCAGTGAAACACTGTGGAGAAACAGAAAGTACAAATGTTAGGAACCAGGGAAAGGTCACAGGTATGTGATCTGACGGGAACTAGGTTGGTGTTTACAGCCTACATGCAACACCATTTCCCTTTATAGAACATGTTCATATTCCAAGTCGTTTTGTAGCCATCTATTAGTTATAACTCCCAAAGCACTAAAAGTGAAGATATGTTTTTCATTTCTTTGTGGCATACGTGATTATAAACTGAACATCTTTGAGTGTTGGTCAATTAAACAAGATTAAGTTAAAGATGTAGCCTTGGTGTGCTGGAAATTCTAATTATTTTCTGGCATTTCAAAAGACATCATTTGACACGTACTGTCATCACCCACTGGGCCGGCAGAGCATTGTGCTGGAGGGTCACGAGCCAGGTCGTTCAGCTCCTGTAACGAGAAGAAGTTTAAAACAATAATCGATTAGACGTCACATCATGGTATTAACAGACAGATTGATGAAGAGACATCACCTGACATCAATGTGTACTTAACACCCTTGGTATAAATGTCAAAATGGAGAATTGGGAAAGTCGTTTTTTTTTGTTTGTTTAGATTCAAACAAATATCCTCCCAAGGGATAATGTAAAACAGTTGTATTTACTTGTTGTGTCCACTTAAAAATGTGCGAGTTTATGTGATTAAATACAAACATGTTTATTTTCCTGCTTTTTGTTGTTGAAATTATCTTTGCGATGTAGACAGAAGACATAAAGACAACACCTTGGATATGGTTTACCATCAGACATTTTCTAACCCAAAGGAGAAATCAGTTTAAGAGTAGTTAAAAAGGTTGGGTCACAGAATTAATGCCCATGTAGTCTTGTTTGTTTCACAACACTGTCCTGGCAAGTGTTGTTATCTCTTGCCCCAACCCTCAAGGTTCATACAGTTCCTCTGAGAGAGAAGGGGGGGCCACCGTGTTATCCCAAATTAACAGCAAGACGACACCCAAGAACCTTTACAACAGCCTCCAATGTTAATTTTAGGTCCACAGCTCCTTTTTCAGCCCCACCCCGGCCTTCTGACACGCAACATTTCACAAGTAAGTTGATGGATTTCTTTGAAAGAAGATCCTGGTAAACAGCAGAGTGAAGAAATAAAGCATGGATGCGAACATTTCAGGATCTGTACTTCAATCTCATGTTGCCAGTGTCCTCCATTTAAATGCCAGAACACACCCTGTGATGTTCACAGACACAAAACCAAAACTATCACATACCAAGGAAGTGTATCATGAACTGATCTAGTTTGTGCTATGAGTCATGGGTTCTGGTGGAGTATTACAACATGTAGGAACTATTAACTAGAAGTAATAACAACAAAGTATCCAGTAAAGGCCTGTAACCATAACCCAAGGACCATGTATATGATGTGTGTAAAGGCATGAAGTGTTGGGCAGTTAATGAGGCCTCGTTTTTCCCCCAATTCACTTCGTCAAACACACGGAACCTGTAACCGAAACTGCTAATGTTAGCGAGCCACCTTATCTTAAACGTGTCTATCGATGAGACTTTAAGACGTGTCCACCAACAGTTACAACTTTCAACTCACTTAAATGTTAACACACACAACGAGTGCAAACAGAAACTTAAAAACACTTGTTTCACCGCCATGTTCTCAGGGGTACAAGAGCAGCAATGTGGGAGGCTAGCCCGGCGTGCTAATGCCGTTAGCTAAGCGAAATGCTCTTACCTTATTAATCCTTTTCAAAGCCATCTTCTTTCAATGTTTTCTCCTTTAATTTGAAGTGTTTTCCTATCCAAGGCAACCGTGATGTGCCAGGACTATTCCGCGTTCTGTTAAATAACTGACTCTGGGTCAACTCGACGGCCTTTTCTTTCTCGAGCTAGCGCCCGTTAGCTAGCGAGCTAAAACTACGTATGCGCGGAGTTCGTAACAAAGATAGCTGGCAGTGTTCTGCAGCTTATTTTAAACGACACTATCCTTCGATAAACCCTCACTTTACAGCGAAGTTACCAAGTATTATGTCGGATGGTGTATCCGCCGGTTGAGGCTAAACGAAGTGAAGTAACCCCGGTCGACAAAGCTGCTGTTAGCCAACTTGCGGCGATGTGCTTGTGTCGGGGCTTTATGAGCAGAAGGCGGTGCGGCTGAGTGACGGGCGCTGCGCTGGCAGTTCGCTCACACCGCGTTCATACTTCGCCTCGACCTGCGCGAACTCGCCCTTTTCGCGTCTTTACGTTCACTTTGTATGTAATCGCACCGCGCGAAAGAGTTCGCTTCGCCTTCGGTTTGAACGCACCATTACACAACTGCTGTGAAACAACGACATGTACACGGACCAGTCTGGACATGTCGGTGTTTAATTAACTGATGTTTTTATTAAGCACTGGCTTTTTAAATGGTGATGTTATCATTTAAAACAGCCGCTTAATAATTATTCAGTTATTAGTTGTATTAATAATGTAAAATAGTGTTTTAAGCATGTTTTATGATTTTCAAGAGAATATATCAAAGTTATTCTCTTTATTATGTATTTAACTTCACTGCTAAATGTGAACTATTGTATACTTTTATAATGTAATGGTGTTATGTGCTATGAAAATGTAAAAAATTGAATTCTTGTATTACATTATTTCAGGGAAACCCCTACAAACAAACATATGATCTGAAAAACAAAAGAGTACATTACTATCCGTGTGTTCGCGAGGTGTAACAAATAAAGAACCTACAACAAAATACATGTTTTGATAATGATTCTAAACGTATGTGAACATGTCAAATGTATGTGTATATTCAGTTTAAACTTCAGTCAGACTCAATGTGCACCTGTCATGAATTTATTAAATCAGTGACTTCAGTTAAAAAATGAAAAGCAGACGTTCAAAGCAGAAATGTAATACTGGGAGACAGAGAAGCAGAACAAAAGGCTGACTTATGAATTAAAGAGATGAATGCTGAAACTCCCATTCATATTGCTTTCACAAAACTGCACTACATGAGAACTACAGAAAAACAAAATGAATTCATTTAAATGTAATTTATTAGTAAACATATTTACCTGGAACCTTCTAGAATTTGGTAAATATTGATGCAAGATAATTGTTTCATAGTTGTAAATCAGTTCTATGAATCATAATTTAATTTCTTTACAGTTGTACAATAAGGGATTTTAATCCAACACAATTCAGTCTCTTTATGGCTACGTTCACACTGCAAGGGATCATTCCTGATTTATTTATTTTTCAAATGTTACCAATATCAGACCGGCATATTATTCAAAACCCAATATATGGAAGCGGCCAAAATGAAAATTATCCAATAATGCAAAAGATCAAATAAATTATATAATATCAATTATTATAACAAACAAAATATTAAAATTAAATAAAAGTTAACATTTGTAATTAGCATTTCATTGTTTGACAACAGTAAAACTACTATCAGTATAATATGTATTAATGGTGGTTATTTATTATGACGTTTTAGCATTTAGCCTGCAGTCTGAAGGTAGCCCGTATTAAACACAAACACATGTTATTTCCTTAACATTCATTATACTGTCCAGTAAAAGACAATGTTGATTGGTTAACACAGAGAGAAGGCAAATGTGTTTAAATCCTTCGTTATGGAAGATCACCCTCTGACATCCTCCCAAGGCACTGATGCAGTCAGTCACTGTCCTCTGAGCGTGTGCAGGAGGAGGAACCTTTATGGTTTTCAGGATCCTCAATGCAGTCTAAGAATTCAGAGTTTTCATTCGAAGATGTAACTGAGGTTTGGCTGTTTACACCGCATGCCTCCTCAAGATTTTTGTTTGATTCAAGGCTGCATGATCTGGTTGTTCGTTCACAGTCATTGTGTTTATCAAGATCCCTGTTTCCAGGAGAGAAAGCACTGCTGCTGTCTTCACGTTCTGCTCCATATGAGGCAGATTGGCGCTCTAATGTCAATGGCGGCGGTGAGTCTATGCCACTCTCCTCACCTTCGTTGTGCATGTTAGAAAGAGAGGTGTTATGTGATTCTGCATCTCGCCCTGAAGAGCAGGGGCTCACAAATCCAACAAAATCTCCACTGGAGCTGAAACGAAGTCCTTGAACAGCTTCCCTTTGAGTTTCATCTTGTTTGTCTTCTCTCGCACAATCTCCATCCTCAAAGCTTTTAATCTCCTCCTGCTGCTCTGCAGGATCTGGAGTTACAGCATCGCTCTGCATCTCTGGTAACGAGCCGTTGTCCTGGTTCAGATCTTCCTCTTGTTGTGCAGACGGATCCGGCCCCGTGTCTCTGGGAGTCGCCTCCTCCTCCTCCTCTGCAGCGTCTCCTGAAGCTGGGTTTCTCTCTCTGGGGCTGGGGCGCACCTTCTGGTGGCACATGGGGCACGTCTCCTGCACGTACAGCCACTTGCGCAGGCAGTTGCCGTGGAAGAAGTGTCCGCAGTATGTGATCACAGCAGAGCTCATTTCCTGTGAGGATGAGAGACACTTAAACAATAACTAGAGACCAGTATTTAGCTAAAAGCGTTACATGGGATTCACCGAAGTCACACCATCACACAAACTAAGCAACTCCAAAAAGTAACTGTTTTTGTCATTGGAGTTTGGTGACTTTGAAGATATCATAGTTAAAAGAAAAAGGGCTGTATGACAGCACGATAAAGCGGTGAAAAAAATATTGCGTACACTTAAACTGAAATGTATTGTGTTAGGTGTCTAAAATGTGTTTTATAGAGAGATTTTAAATTGTATTAATAAAGCCGTTTTTAATGCTTTTTTCTGACTTTTATATTTTGGTTTTTACTTATTTACTGTTTATTATTATTATTTTTAATAATAATAATAATTTATTTATTATTTACTGTTATTATATAAAAAAATAATATGCTTTATTATATCATTAGGTATATTGTTAGTGTACTTATTAGCCACACTTAAACATGAATACAGTACAGTACTATTGGACTTCTTTTGAAAACAATATGAGCAAATTAAATGAATACAGTTTTTTTTTTTAGTTTTTTTTAAATTGTACCTCTCTTCATTAATCTCCTTTTCAAATGAATGTTTTATTATTTAAATTTTCTTTAAAAAAGCTACTTGAAAAGCTCTTGAACCAGCGAATGTCAAGGCTTCCCGACAAATGTTCTCTGTTATTATAAACGTTTCTTTAGCTGCTTCCTTGACATTCAACCTGTCATCTTTATTGAGGACCAGTTGGAACATCTTAAACCGGTTTGATTAAAAAACAAACGGGCTGGAGGCCAAAGATTCGTGCCTGAGCAGCGAGAGGAGCGGTGCAGCTGAACTGGAAGAACGAGATCGAGCTGCTTTGAAAGTGCACACTCATAAAGTACAATATGCACACAGTGTATGTTACAGTCAGCATTGTGAATGAACATGACTGATAATGAACAACATCACTCTATACTTGTGTAGAGATTTTGTATATGAATAAATATATAAGATTGTCAGATTGAACACTGGGTTATTGTGCTTTTGATTATTTGTGTTATTTTTCCGATTGTAAAAAAGTAAATCTTTATATTTTTAAAACTACATTTAGTCTTGTCTTTTTGTCAACAATGTAATTGGATGTCGATACTGACACATCTGTAATGAATTACGCCTCTGCCGCCTTGTCATTGTCTCGTCTTAGTCATGGAAAAAAAAAGGTTGATGACTAACAAATGTAGTCATAGTTTTTACAACAGCGTAAACACTGATTGACGATAAGATAAAAACAGAAACTACTGCACAGGTGTACCGTCTTTCCTTATGATGTTGTGTAGACACTTTGATTTTAAAGACACTCTTCATGGCCAAATCAGGGTAAAAGGTGTTTTTGTATTCCAGATGTTCTATAGTGCTCTGCTGTTGTATTTCCCCCAGTGGGACTGACCTGGAAGCAGATGGAGCAGACGTCGTTGTGTTCCTGCAGCTGTTGAGCCGTGGCCAGGGGGAGGGAGTTGATCTTTTTCGCCGCTTCCTGTCTGAGCAGGAAGCTCTTCCAGCCGGACTGAGCTCGGAGCCAAACGTTGAAGTACGAGTGGATGATGATGACGGAGGCGCCCATCCAGCTCCACTCGCCAAACAGCGACTCCCAGGTGCCGTACGCCACCACGCACAGCGCCACCACGAACTCCAGCACGCGGCTGACGGCGTTCACCCAGTAGATCACCTCGTCGAGGCTCTCGATCGGGTCGCGGCGGAACAGCTCCACCATGAACAGGGAGTAGATCAGCATGGTGCCTGTGACCTGGAACAAACAGAGAAGGTTTTAATCAAGAACAGCATAAATAATGGGCTTCATGTTGGAAATGATGTGACTTGCAGTGTTTATTAGTAGGACTTGATCTATTTTACAAGTTGTATAATATTTTATCTTTTAAACACGTGGGAGAAAACGTTTTTTTCTAATACCTCAACGCAACTCCGGTTCAAGCTCTGTGCTAGAGCTTTTCAGGTTCTAGAGCTTTTCAGGTTCAGAACCGGTTCTTCGGTTTAGCTCCGGCTCTTTTCACACCGCCCAGAGTCCGACTGGTGCTGCGTCATTGCGTCATCGTTTGCGTCATGACGTAACCGTTTGCGTGCCTGCTTCATAAAGCCAAACTGCGCGGAAACCCCTCACAGCTCACACAGACAACAACAACAAAGGCCGATTGTGCTCCAGCTTCCTCTGTACCTCTTCAGAAGACCAGATTCCCAGTAGGTAGCTGGTCTCTTCAGTGGACCACTGCTGCTTGTTAAGTTTCTCCATCGTTGTGTACAAACTGGATAAAACGCGGGCTTTTTGTTGTTGTTCAGGAGTTGATCCCGCCCCTGCCCCCGCCTCGACGTAAGCGTGACGTATGCGGTGCTTTTGCTCTAGCCGGATACTTTTTTGGAGCTCGAAACGAACCGGATTCCGGAGCTAAGAGGCTGCTCCGCTGCGGTGTGAACAGGAAAACCCGGTGCTTTACAAGCTCCAGCTCCGAACCGGCCCTGAAACACCGTTGGTGTGAATGAGGTATAATTGAAATGAAAATGTAGATGTTTATGTGATTATAGAATCTTGGAAGTCGTAAGTTAGGAAAATGTATCTAGCAATTTATTTTCTTATTCTGAAGAAAAGATAAACAAATAAAAAGTTTTAGCGGGATGATATTTTAAATATTTTGAAACACGTGAGGATAAAAACGTTTTATAACTTCCACTCAACTCTTGTTGAAAAACCATATTCCAACTTCCTTCCTTCTAAATAACACATCCTACCTGAAGGGAAGTCAGCATGCAGCTGGACACCAGTATAAGGAGCCAGAAGTCCATGTGGAAGAACTTGGAGATTTTATAAGCCATGTACACAGGGAAAATCAGCAGGAGCAGACACATGCTGATGCCACGCAAGTGCTTCCACACACTCCTGCACAGAAGAGAAAAAGAGAAAAAGACTCAGAGAACTTTCTTAGCCTATAACCTCAAAAATCTTAATCTGCATCTCGCCATAATAAATGGTAATGACTGGAGTAGCCGTTACCTGTTGCGGGATGCACCGAGCGCCAGAATAACCGGATCTGTTATCTCGATCATTGACTGCAGGGTGGAAGTGGCCACGATGAAGAGGATGATGCTGAGGAGGAAGGTGCGCTGCAGGGCCTGCATGTCCAGCAGGCCGGTCTGCAGAGCGAGCAGCAGCAGAGTGACGCCCTCCGTCACACCTCTGAACACAGCAAGCGTAAACAATGATTATCATCAAAGAGAGGGGAACACATAGGGGCTTGACTTCTGACATCATTTCAACTGTAAACATACGCCCATACAAACAGCGCTCTCTTCTTATGAATGACTTTTTTAAAAGCTCCCTTTAAAAAAGCTTTCATTTTTGTTTGCAACAAAGCTTCATCACTTTTTCCTATTACCATATTATTTTACATTGTTTTAATTTTTTGTTTAATTACACATGTGATCATGTGCAATAGACACCTTAAATAAAAGAACAACAATATTAACTGGAAGTAAAACAGAAAATAAAAAGACATTAACACTGGTCAGAATAAAAAAAACTATAACTTTTCAAATTAATTAATTAAGAAAAGTTAACAATCAAATGTATTTTATTTCATATTAAATTAATAATTTCATTCATTTTAAGCCTAAATAACCAACTTAAAAAGTGTTCAGCTTTTCAAAAGTGAGATGATTTCCTATGCCTGATATTAAATATCTGAGTTTAAGACATTAATAAGACATTAAATCAATAGTTCAATAAAATAATCAGCATTATAAAAACTGATTTTGTTGCCACATGTTGTTGACACTGTTTGGGGAGTAAACAAAGAGAGGGAGTTTTCCAGGAAATCCCTGAGCAACATCAAAAGTACATTTCTCGAAAGTCACCTGCCACGTTTGCTGCCACTTTGTGAGCTTGGCGCCACCCAGTGGTAACAGGCACAATCAGAAAGACGCAAAAAATACATCTCAAATTTCTACACAAGAAGGAAACTAACACACAAACATAGAACGAACCAACAAACAGACATTTAAATGTGCACATTTTATGAAAATGCAATGCAATGAAAGGGGGTTGCTTTGTAGTGATGAATCTCCATAAAATCAGGTTTACTTGGGTTTATTGTGAGTTTCAGCTAATTGTTTAGCCGTCAGATATGAACTTGAAACTGTTAGATAAAACACTCTATTGTTTATATATATATATAGTATATGATACACTTTCTATACATGGAAGTGAATTGGTTATATATATTATCAGGGTATATGCAGGAATCCTGAAGTCAGATGTAAAACCTTTTTTAAGACCCTTTCCATACATTTTAAGACCTCATTGCCACTTGGAGTTCTAACCGGTTACCTTGGCGACACACTTTACCTTACATTGACTATATACAGTATTGATTGTCCTTCCTCCTTATCTTCCAACCATTTGGACGCAAACTTGCATTTCCCCATAACGATGTTGTTTAACAACCGGCGTAAACGGACCTTGGCGCGCTATCAAGCAGTGAGCGTGTGATGTCCTGTTCAGATGACTTCAAACCCAACGGGATGCCATAAATAAACTACACAGAATCACACTACACACCTACGCAATGATTACATTCAGGCAGACTGTAGAATACAACCTCTTTGGACCATTTATATACTTATTGAAAACAAGATACAAAATGTAATACCTTGGAAAATGCCGTTTAATACTTTTTAATAGCCTTCATTTTCACTAAATTGATTTATCAACTTTTAATACTTTTTAAGACCCCGCGGACACCCTGGTTATAAACCTGCAGACAGCACAGGACTTGATTATACTAGGATACACCTGCAGATCTCACCTGTGCATGACGTTCTCGTTCAGAACGGCTGCGTGACCTCCCAGGTAGAACTTGCATAGGTTGAGCAGCCCGAGAGCGAGATAGGAAACCACGAAGGTCAGACCCAGGAGGGAGTACGGTGTGGCACAACATTCAGACACACTGAGGGGTGCAATAAACCAAACAAAAATAACACAGTTATTAAAAACATATGACCTGCCTAATGTCAGGTAAAAACACACACAAAGGAATAATAATCCACATAATTACATCACGAAAGGTGGAAGAAGTACTCGTATCTTTTACTATCTATAACCAGGCTTCATACACTTTTTCACCAATGATTTTCAATGACTTCTCCAGGACCTTTACCTAATTTTCCATGACCAAAATAATTACTCTCTCAGCAGTACCACTGAAAATGGTTTATTTTAACTTGGAACAGGAAAATAAGGTCTGAAACATGTTGTGCCTATCTAAAACAAATCAAATAGGCCTACTAGCTTCTACACGCTAAAGCAACTCAAATCTCTCACCAGCAAAATACCTCTTCAGTTAAATTCCATTTGACGTTTCATTACTATACGATACAGTATTTATTATCATTATAGTATTACTATTTGGGCGATTAGATAAAATATGAATTATATTTGATGCAACTTAAGTTACATTTCCATGACTTTTCCAAAACTTTGGGAAAAACATTGTTTTCCATAACTTTTCCAGGGCCTGGAATTAGCTTTTTGAATTCCCATGACTTTTCCAGGTTTTTAATGACCGTAAGAACCCTGAATAACCCACATTATGCAAACTGTGCTTGAGTAAATGTGTTTAGTGAAATGTGCACCTTGTGAGCAGGAAGAAGAGGATTCCCTGATTTCCCGCTGCCGAGGATTTGGTGGACATGGTGTCTGAGAACAGCTGGACGACAAAGAGGACGAACCAGAAAACACTGAAGAGCACCGGGACGGCAAACTGGTTCCACAGAGAGATCCCCACAGCCAGGAGCCGGTACAGCTCGATCACCTGAGGGGACGAGTTCATGTGGAGAGTGGTGTGAAACACAGGACACTAAGGAGCATTACAAACAGTAAGTACAGGATTGGTTTAACCTTGTGTGACAGTGAAACTCTGTGTTACATTCGATAGCAAACAATTACAAATCATTTGTATTAAAACACAGGAATGTTGTCGTAATTAGAGATGTCCCGATCCGATCACGTGATTTTCAAAAGATCGGAATCGGGAGGAAAAAATCGGGGATCGGGATTTTTTTTACAAATGTATTTAATGTTACAAAACAAAAATGACCATGTTCAAGTCTTAAAGTCATCCTGAGGCCTTAGTTTTGGTTTCAAATTACACAACATCATGTATGTGTTGCTTCTTTGGGGCTTGTTTTCATAGACCTGGTTGCTTATTTCTCTCAAATCTGGCAACAGAGTGGGCGCAGTGTCTAATAGTAGCAGTAAGCTAACGACCACTGATAAGCTTTATTTTGTTTTGATCCAATGCTGCACAACTGAACTGATCCAATGCTGCTGTGAAAAAAAGAAGCTATATCCATGTTGGATAGAATGGGTAGTTGGGTACTGTCATTTAAATAAAAAATAACCTTAAGGGACAACTTGAATGCGGGACATCCCTAGTCGTAATGGAACATTTTCTTTTTGATAATTATTTAACACTCATTTTCAAAAATAAAAAGTATCGAGAACATGGTTAGATGAATGAACAAGGCGTGTCTAAAATAGTAAAAATAATCGGAATAACTCGTATGAGAAACAGGATGCATTGAGAAAGTGCTTCAATATAAATACATAAGTACAAAGAGTACCTCCAGCTGCAGCAGCTCTGAATAGGCAGCCTTTGCGAGGCGATACGGCACAAAGAGATGTGCGAGGAGGAACACGGTGATCCCCGCTGCGGTGAGGCCCACGGACAGCGTGTTGACGGTGAGCAGCGTGGCGTGCCGCAGGAAGCAGAGTCGGGCCAGCAGGGGGAGCAGGTGGGCCGAGAACAGCCACACCTTCCTGCTCTTCATCAGGAAGGCACACAGCGTGCTGAGAATAATCTGACCTGCACAGGAAATCACAAGAGGACCATGTTATGCCTAGACTGTATGAAAGTAAAACGACTTATCTTTATCTGTCATCTGTTCATAAATACTTGTTTACTTACTGCACATATGTGACATGCTCTATCGAAATCAGTCGCATTGACCCGAAGACACATTTTGAGTTGGATACACTGTTGGAAAGAGGAGATTCCTAGCTTTCTAATGATATCAATGTGTTTGTGTATTTTTGCGTTTGTGTGTATTGTGTTTGTTTCCCGGGGAAAACACTCACGAGAAACACCGGCTGTTGTTATGCCTGCTGTGACGTTAAGTTACTCCGTTCTCCGCTTGTAATTATGCCGTTACAAGCTTCAAAGTTGTATTTATCATCTGAATTTGCCGAAACAAGTTTAATATTCTGAAAGCCAAGACTTTGTTTATTTGAAATCAGATGAAAACAAACTGTCACGGACCCTGCCGTGTTATCTATGATTACTATACGCCTTACATTCATAATTTCAGAACAGCAGAGTGAGAGCTGCCATCTTCCCTTTACAAGCTTCAAACATGTATTTATCGTGTGATTTTGGATATAAAAGTTTCATATTCTGAAAGCCAAGACTTTGTTTATTTAAAATCAAGCAAAACACCCGAACCCCGAAAAACTATTTTTTTACACAAATCCACGTTTATTTTGAAATGAGCCGTTGCGACTTCCGACTGATTTCGATAGAGCGGGTCACATATTTTATATTCTATAATTGATTGCATTCTATTTCAAGTACTGCTTTATTTTATTGCTATCGTAGTATATTTGTATTACAGTGTTCTTAATATAGTACGCTATCTGTGTTCTTTTTTAAAAAATTGTTTTTAATTTGTATGTACGACACCTAGTCAAATTCCTCGTACGTGAGAACCTACCTGGCAATAAACCCATTTCTGATTCTGTTTCTAAATGTTCAAACAAAATGAAAAGACATGCCAAACATTATGAATGAAGCTGAGAAGGCTTTTCATTGACATGCTATTCATTTACAGTCCTTGTGAATTTCAAACTAAATGAGTGTAAATGCTTCATATTAACATGTGTTTGTGGACTCACTCGTCATTGCAGAGACAAATCTGTTGAAGGCTAGAGAATCGAGGTACACCGCTCCTTCATAACCGTACTGCAGCTCGTCACGGACATAATCCCTGGGAAATGAACAGTAAAAAACAACATCCAATTGTTTTAGGATATCTTAAAACCAAATATTACCAACATTTGTATTTATTTAGTACAGTCCATCCTAGGTAATTTGAATGTTTTATCTAGACTGGGTACATCAATAAATGACACATTTGAGTGAGTCTCAGACACCTATTATTAAAGTGATGTCCTTCTCCACAGACATGCTGGATACACAGAGTATGTCAACGTTTGTCAGGAGAGAAAACAGAAAATCTGCATGATTACAAAATAATATATGTAGTTGTAGTATTAGTAGAAGCTCACTTTGAAATCTGATGCCCCATGTACAGGAGGAGCGCAGCGAGGATGTGGAGGTAGAGCGTCACAATGTGCCTCAGAGGAAGAACCAACACCACCAAGTTAAGGAGATGCCCTGGAAGACAAATGAAATGCTCATGTCATGTTTTCCGTGTTATAATGAAGCCAGGAATGAAAAAACGAGTCTATTCTAAAAATCTAAACGATAAACGGCACATAAAGTGGATTCACAAACAATCAATGAAAAGTAAAACAACTTCATGGTGTCAACGTACACTCTCCTGTTTAAAGGTGGGGTAGGTAATTCACTTCAGAAACACTTTTTGTTATATTCCATGGAATGCTCTTAACATCCCGATAGCAATGAA
>CALSBZ010046601.1:1514819-1525416 GCA_943591055.1 Gobionotothen gibberifrons
TACTACTACTACTACTACTACTACTACTACTACTACTACTACTACTAACGATTAGTGTGATAGTAACTACTTTCTTAATGATTTGATGTATGGCCTTGATGACTTATTATGACTTAGATCTGCTCCTCTGTTATTCTCTGATATTAGCTATAGGCATGGCATCTGGTGTCAGTATTTTTCTTATAAAAGATCTCCCCTTTCAGCCCCACACCCTCTTGATCAAATATACCAAGCTCTCTATCATTTTAATGTTTAAAACCAACAGTAGAAAAATCAGTTTCTGTCAAGATTTACACTTCATGGCCGACACATCTGGCTATGAAGAACAGATGTTATCATTGTAATCTCTTAGTAAAAGAGATGACTAATATGCATTTCCCAACTGCGTGGGTGAGTCTACAAAAAAGGGGGTTTATCATGCAGTGTTGTTATCTATTGATTTAATACAACAGAGATTTATCACTTTAAAAAAGTCCCTTGTTTCCACTTTAGCTCTTAAACTTCGCTATGAAATAGAAACAACTAATTGAGTTCATCATTAAATAATGGCTTGAGCAAAGGATTGATTTCTCTCTTGCAAATCTAAAATACTGTATCCTCCCAAAACCCATGATACAGTCTTTGCTAAATATGTTCTGACTTGATACTCTGACATAAACAAACTGAGTAAGGGCATAAGTGTGCATCATTATAACAGTCTGTTTATTGTGGTCACATGTTTGACTATTCATTACATTACATATCATTTAGCTCACACCTTTATCCAAAGCAACTTAAGACATGCCTACAGGAGCAATTTGGGGCTAAGCATCTTGCCCAAGGACACTTAAACAAGTTAACTGCAGGGGCTAGGAATCTAACCACTAACCCCCTGATTGGAAGATGTATTTACACCCATTCGTGAGCCCTATTCATTGCCCCAACCTGTCACACTTGACCTAAACTGAACTAAGATTTTATTTTGTTAAACTTTTTTTTTAAACACGAGTATTTCCCTTTGAGATTTAGAAACTCTGTAACAACCGAGCAGCATAAAACAGTTTCACATGAAAGAGGAATACACAGACTTGAAGCTAAACAGCAAGACGTTAATGAAACAAACAGCATTCAGACACACATCAATTTACATAAAACATTGAAATAGGCAGCATTCAGTAAGACAGAGGCAATTTGTGGTCAGTCCTTGATCCTGGTTTATAATCTTGAATGCTTAAAAAGTGATTTTATTTAAGATGCATCTGTTAAAATTCCATCCACTGTTTATCATATTTTGTATTATTTCTAATATTTTGTAATGTTATTTTGTATGTATGCACCATGACATCAAGTCAAATTCCTCGTACGTGTAAACCTACATGGTAATAAACATGTTTCTGGTTCTGACTGTCCACTGTTTAAAAAAATCCATCCATCAATTCAGCTTGAAGTACACTTACCATACAAAGAAAGTGGCACAATTGTGCAAGTAAAGTGCTAAAATAAGTAATATGTCAAATGTAAAGAGATAAAACACAATGTAAAATGATATACTGTAAGGCATCATAACATACTGTTTATTGTAAAACGATATAGTAACTGAAATGAAACTGGTTTGAAGGATTTTCAGTGAGTTAATGGCAGTGGATACATTCAGAGTTGTGCAGGAGGGAAAGTCATCAGAGAGCCTGAAGGCTGGAAACACCCAGACAGACTCACTGTATGGACTGTCTGTGTTTGCATGCATGCACACCATCTGGGAACACGTCACATGCAGCTCACAGAGTAAACTTGTTTCTCCTCATGCTGTCTTGCATTATTTTTGTGATTCATTTCACCAAATGCTGACAGCTGACTGAGCTGAGTGAGTAAAGCATGACAGTACGACTTAAATATAACACAGATGTGAGGGTTTGTTGACAGTCTGAACATATTGCGTTTGGTGATGGGTTTCCTGTGTGTGTACTTGTACTTGTAGCTACTGCTGTTATAAATATCAGTCTGTTTTTATAGTCTGATAGATACCAAACAGAGTGATAAAGATTACCCAACAACAACTGAGGATTTATGATGTTTATCGGACGATTCATGTCTCAGCTCGATATGACACAATAATACTTTTTGGGTCATATGAGGTCTGAAACATTTCTTGCATCACAGCAGCTCCATGTGCATCATTAACCAAGACAAATATTTAAGACAAGAAATAAACATTTAACAAAGACTCTTTAATGTACATTTTGTTCTTCATGAACTCATTCGTATTTAGTCTAAGGCTTGACTGCTGCACAAGAGTGCTTCAGTATAGTTGGACCATGTGTGTCCTCATTTTTATCTATCCGATGATAACAAATATTGAGCGCTGTTCGGGACATGGTTGGAGTGAGAGACTAAATATTTTTGCCTCAATATATCAAACTGTTGTTAAACGGTTGGGCTATACTTTTTATTGGTAGAGCAGAGCTTTTAGAGTGAGGAAAAACATCCAAATGTTGTCTGGTGTTGAGCTGTGTGGTCTCTTTAACGCTTTAGGGATCTTAGGGATTTGGGAAAAAGAGTGGAAGTTCGAAAATATGAGGGACTATCTGGGCGAATTTGTCCCTTATTGTGTAAATTGATTTGTAGGAACTATAATGTTGACGCCTGTAAAGGTGGAGCTTATTTGAACTTTTCTATTTACTTTAACTGCTGGGTAACTTTTTAATTTATTTATCTGAATGTGCCTCTGAAATTTAGCAGGGTATAAAGCAGCTATACATGGAAATACTCAAGTACAGTACAAGTACCTCAGAATTGTACTTCAGTACAGTACTAGATTAAATCTTATAACATCCTTTTCATAAAACAGAAAATTCAAAAGCATACAAGATGTTCATGTAGTAGTTAAATCACTGACTCAGCGGTGTACACCAGCATTAAGCAAACTGTAATCTTCCCAAGTATTTCTTCTTTTTTTGGGAGGCAGGAAGGGAGGGAGTGTGAGGGGAGGTGGGATTGAGGGGGAGGGCTGTGTGCAAAGACTCTGGCTCTTTGTCATCTTCCACATAAACTGGCAAGGCATTTTTTTTTCCCCCACTCACTCTGCAGCATGCAGCTCACAGAGAGGAAAATGGAAAAGTCATTGTGCACGTTGGCTGCAGTCATTTTTCTGGGAGGATTTTTTGATGCAGCGCAGCTGACAGATGATACAACAACTGAGGTTCATTTATTGTTAAACAGCACAAGTACAGCTGCGTCTGTCACTGTGCAGCTGCAGCATCACAGCACAGCCAAAACGACTCCAACAGCAGCACAGAAGTTACACACCACCGCTGTAACAAAAAAAAAGCTGCACAGAAAAAACATCAGCCGGGACAGTGAGGAGGAAAACAACGGAGAAAAGAAAGATGCAAGCAAGACAGACGAGAAGAAAACACAACTGGGTATGAACAAGTATATTTTTAGTTTTAATTGTTGTGTAGAGTTGTTAGAAGCCAATTAATTAATGATGCCTTCAGGGACTCCCTGAATTTCTGGCTTTCCTTTACTCAACTTTTACATTTTGAGAATAAACATTGCTTTATCATTGTGTTACTGTAATGCTTCAGAGTAACCCAGGTTTGTTTAAAAACGTTGTTTACATACTTGTTATTGTTGCTCATCAATCATATTTAGATCCTTTACCAATTTTACGGAGCAAAAATGTGCCGTTTACAAATTGCTTGTTTTTTCCGAATCAAAAACCACAATAGGTTCAGTTTACCATCACGGAAGAATACATGTAAATATTCCCTTCTGAGAAACAGAAGCTTTTGTAATAAATGACTGCAAGTCTTTGATAAAGGCCCAACACATATGGATTGATTTGTCAAGTAAACTTCTTAAACTAGACATCTGTATACTGCTCCTTTAACTTTAATAATGCTCCATCAAATCGTCCCTCTCTCGCTCTTCCCTTCTGCCAATACTCGTGGTGTTTGGGATTTATGAGGCTCCTTGAGCCATGAAATGTGCTGCAGCTGTAGCTCTGCTGGACTTTCAGCTTTCCTGCCCCGACTTTGTCTCAAATTACATTCAAACCCTCCACGGGATTCACTTATCTGCAGTTTCCTTTGCAGAAGGGGCCTCCAAAAACCCAGGATGACTTATACATATTTCTCATAACATCCACTAATTACATCTGCAGTGTGTTTGCTTACTCAGAGAAACCAGAGGAGAGTTTCTAACCCTTCAGAAGCTTCTTAAAGATCTGCATCTCCAACAAGACTGTATCTCCTTTTCTTTGCAGACTGTCCTCCTCTTGGCCTGGAGTCTCTGCGTGTCGATGACAGCCAGATCCGGGCTTCTTCCTCCCAGAGGTCGGGTCTGGGTCCTCACAGGGGGAGGCTGAACATCCAGGTGGGGTCTGCATATAGATCACACAAAGTACAGACAGATGCTTCTTACAGCAAGACAAAGCACAACAGGAAACAGGATGTTGTAAAGGGAGATTAGAGAGCAGGAGATTATACGTTTCCCTTTCTGCTGCGGTGTTGAAGTGACATTTTGTTTATTTAGAAAAACCCTGTAGTAGTTCCCATATTATGTTTTGACTACAAAGATGCACACATGATCAACTCAAATTATTAGTATCCTTCTCTTTAACTTAAAATGATCATGTTTAACAACTGCTGCACATTTCTGAAACTAACAGTCTATAAAATAAAGCAGATCTCCCTCAATCTGTCACTTTATTCCCCACTGCTTTTATTGCCAAATAAAATGTAGATACTAAAACTCCAGTGAGTTTCTTGGAAATTAAATTAAACAATCTGTAAATCACAGAGCCAGCCGTCTGAAAGCAATTATCAGGGTCAACACAAAACTATTCTGCATTGCTTCATAAAGAGGCTTAATGTATTCTGGAGGAGACTGTTTGAAAAGTCACCGTGTGTTTTCAGTCTGGCATCGCGGACGGAGACCAGTACGATGGAGCCTGGTGTGCGGAGTATAAGGACCAGAACCAGTGGCTGGAGGTGGACGCCATCTACCTCACGCTGTTCACCGGAGTCGTCCTGCAGGGAAAGAATTCCATCTGGAGGTCAGGTAGAATCAGAATTAAAATCAATAGTCTTCGGAAATTAAATTAAAAAACGGCTGTAAAAAGAAACAAAAGAAGACGTTGTTACAGAAGACACGCCACAATGTTCTTTCACTGCACAAGTCTGTATATTAACAATACACGTCTTGTCTTTGTTGCAGTTGGGACTGGGTGCACACCTACAAAGTGCAGCTGAGTAATGACTCTGTGACCTGGAAAACCTGCATGAACGGGACTGAAGAGGCGGTAAGAAACATGGAGGGTTACCGAGGGACAGGCCCAGGGGACCAAGGGGTCTACGACCAGAAAAAAGACGGAAAACAGATGCAAAACTCTTATAAAGACCTTCAAAAATAGAAACATGTCAATTGAAAAGATACAGAACAACTCAAATGGATGCAAAACAGTCACAAGGAAAGGCAAAACAACCAGAAAGTACAAGTACAGTTTGTGGATAGGAACTTTTTTCCCCCTATAATGTCACTCTGACCAGTGAAGCTTGTTCTAATGGAAAACAGACTTGGAATTTGTGGCAAAGTGAAATATCTACCAACAAAACAGACAACTGCTCTTAGAAAAAATAACTCAAGATGAAAACACAAAGAGTACAGGGAGTATCTCAACTGTGGATGGCATAATAACAGTTGACTGTAAATTAAATATTCAAAATACTTTTCTAATCTTTCTAAGATGAATAGTGTTTGTTTTTTATTGATTCAAAACGTGTATTCCAACTAAAATACACTTTGATTAAGGCTGCAACATGCCGTTTTGACCTGCTGCACCTTTGTATTGACTTCTGATCGTTTTCCATGGAGTTGAAAGTCACACAAGAACATTTTTGACAACAAATTTCAAACCTAGAGAAATGTGTAATTTTAGTAATTTCCTGTCAAGGCCTTGAATCACCTAATGTGCATTTTTTTTGTACTTTCAAATGCAGGTTTTAGCCACATGTTTAGGCCTACACTGTTTTGGATCTTGATTGTCCAGAAATCGGATGTCTAAAGTTTAAACATTTGGACAAGATGTTGAGCTAATGTTAGCCTTTAGCGTGTCAGCCGGGAACACATAGATGTTTTACATAAAACTGCTTTATTTAGTGTTTTATCAGATTTACTCACCATGGTCTGTTTGTTTTAAGGGGGGACTTCTGTGGATAATTTAGCTCACCATCAAATTATTTAACGAATTAACAGTGTAGTCATTATAATCTGGAGAAGTTGACCGAAGTACAAATTCCGATGCTGTCTTTTGTTATTGTTTTTGATTGAGAACCCCCTAGTGGCAGAACATTATTGTGAGTTTAACTTCATGTCTTCGTCTCTTTTTGTACAGATATTTGAAGGGAACCAGAACGCATGGACCCCGGTGCTCGGTGTGCTTCCTGTTCCCACGGTGGCCCGTTTTATCCGCATCAACCCGCAGACCTGGTACATCAACGGAACCGTGTGCCTGCGGGCGGAGATCCTCGGCTGCCGGGTGCATGGTGGGTGAAACTCTGCATACAAACAGTGAAGGAATGTAACTAATTACATCTACTTAAGTACTTTACTGACAATTAACATTTACCTAAAGTTTTGAATCTAGGACTTTTCCTACTGGTACTGCATATGACAACAGTGTTTGTAGTGCTTTTAAGTAGAGAATCTTAATTTGCTTCCACTATTGGTTACATATCATCTTGAGTACATTTGCAGTCATTTTTTGTCTCTTTGTTAGTTATTTTCCTGTGTCTTTGCAGTCATTATTCGTCTCTTTGTAGTCATCTTGCATCTCTTTGTAAAAACATTTTTATCTCTGTAGTTGTTTTGCATGTCTTTGTAGTTGCTTTGTGAACTGTTCTAGTCATGTTGTGTATTTTTGCAGTTGTTTTGTGTCCCTCTGTAGTTGTTTTGTGTGGCTTGTAGTCATGTTGTGTCCATTTGAGTTTTTTTTGCCTCTTTGCAGTCATTTTCTGTCTTTTAACAGTTTTTTGTGTGTGTGAGTCAATGCAAGGAAGTAAATCTGCTCTTTCTTTCCTCTTAGATCCAGATGACATCTACTCATCGGAGCAGGGTTTAGGATCAAAAGACCCTCTGGACTTCAGACATCACAACTACAATGAGATGAGGAAGGTCAGGATGTGAATACATCTACAGGGCCACGCATGCACAATGAGTAACTGTGGTTTCTCTAAAGCTAATGCAGGATATTTTACTCTTAAAATAGTGCGGATTATTGCACAGTTTAGATTGAACTCTATCTATCTTCTTCCGCCTCTGTTTTCTTAAGCTCATGAAGTCTGTAACGAAGGAGTGCCCGGACATCACGCGGATCTACACCATCGGGAAGAGCTACACCGGACTCAAACTGTACGTCATGGAGATCTCAGACAACCCTGGAAAACATGAACTAGGTGAGAGCAATACAGCTCTTCTTTAGATGTGGATGAAGCACCTATATTCTCACATACAAAACAAACCAGGAATGTATGAAATGATAGCTTAAACTATCTTGAATGATATATTAGTACAGCTGAAGCAATAGGTCTACAAACAACCAACAGCACAAAAAGATAAACATCCGCCAGAGAAAGCTGCAAATCAGCACCACGAGTTCAGAACATAAAAGTCTGAAGTTTTTGGACCAGAGTTCATCATGTTCCTCGGGTTACTCTGAGTTTAGCCGCTCAGGGCCCGGTTCAACTTCCTGCAGTGTTTACACAGACTTCTCTGCAGCAGCACACAGGGAGGCCTCTCATATAAACAACTGATAATGGCTTGAAATGAGAGACAAGACACATTTTCTTTGTGATGTTGTCTGTAAATGCAGGGCCATAAAAAAAGGAGTTTCCAACATTTATCAAAATGGCTTTCTCTTTGGGTTATTTAGAAACACACTTAGACCCATTTATGTCTATTTTAGCGGTAAGAAGCAGTTCAAGAGTAGATGCCATGTAGTAGTGGTTGCATCATCTGAAAGCTGGTAGGCTAAAGATTGATCTGAGATTGAGCTCAGCAATGAGTGTCACATTTTATACTGATAAATCTGCATTCAAAGTTATGTTTTGGTTAGGCACCCATTCATATTTGATATTTTGCGTGTAGAAAATGAAAATGCAAGTATATAATGATCATACTAATGCTCTATTACGTCTCATAAATTGCATTAAATTACATATTTTACTTTAGAACGTGTGAGTAGTAAAACTGGTGGTTTTATAGTTAAATCCCTGCTGCCGGACACAAGAACCAGAGGGGCAGTCTTGATTTTTTGTGGCATTGTATGAAGAGCAGATTATTGATGTTTTGGAGTTTTATTTAAAGGAATGTTTTCCATCACATCTGTCCAATGAACACATGATTATTGGCAACGTGCTGCTGCCTGAAACAAAACAATATTCAATGTGTTCCTGATGTGCCTCTGGGCTTTAACTTTAACCGAACTGAATAAGATCCAAATCTCATGTTTAGTGTGAACTGGCCCAGACACATTCCTCCATATGTTCTGCTCTGCATGTAAAACAACTCTCTTGATTTCCCTCTTGGCAGGCGAGCCGGAGTTTCGCTACGTGGCCGGGATGCACGGGAACGAGGCTCTGGGCCGAGAGCTCGTCCTGAACCTCATGCAGTATTTGTGCAAGGAATACAAGAAGGGCAACCAGCGCGTCGTCCGGCTGGTGACCGACACTCGGATCCACCTGCTGCCCTCCATGAACCCCGACGGATACGAGGAAGCTTATAAGAAGGTGGGTGAACTTCATCCCATTTAATCATGGTCAATTGAGAGATGTCGGGCTGGTTTGCATCCTTAACATGTATTCAGGGAAAAAAAACCTCCAAAATACACATTTAGGTGTTTATTTTACTTCCTCTGTGTATCTGTAGATTTCTTATACATTCACTCAAATCTATCTTTAAGTGAAAGCTCTACACACAACCAGAATGGGAAGTTTTATTCTGATATATTTTAGTGAACTGTTTACCCTGCTATTTCCCTCTAGTGTGTACAAATAAATAAATACATATGAAAAAGGTTTTCTTAAAATGCGTAGCACCTTACTTTCCAGTTTCATTCCTTACTATACTCAGAAGGTTTTTATAGAGGTTATTCTTCATACATATTATTTATAGAACATTATATTACTAAAAACATGACAAATCAGTTTTATTATTGCAAATTTTCACATATTTGTTAATAATAAAAGAATGCATCATTTGCATATCCAAACTGTGTAAAATGTGTAATACAACAAATTAGTGTCTTAATGTTTGTGATAAACTGGAAAAGTTCTGTCATGATATATTTTAGTTAAAATGTTTAGCCTTATCTGTAAAAAATGATTTTATCTTTCAGTTTCTAACCGACTTTTCTGCTGCAGGGCTCTGAGCTGGCGGGATGGGCTGAGGGACGATACAGTTTTGAAGGAATCGACTTGAATTCTAACTTTCCGGACCTGAACACCATCATGTGGGACGCCGAGGAGGTGGCCACCGATAAGTCTAAAGTGTCCAACCACTACATCCCCATGCCAGAGTACTACACTCAGGAGGACGCCATGGTAAGCAAATCAGCCCTTCCACCTTTATTTCCAACACTATGCAATTTTTTAACAGTCATTTTATTTGAATTTATTTGTAAATGTATATCACTTGGACACATTGATTTATAAATTGTTTTTATTTATTATCATATTATGTCAAGTTTGCTATGTTAATCCCCCCCCAGGTTTCACCAGAGACGCGTGCGGTCATCAGCTGGATGCAGGATATTCCCTTCGTGCTCAGTGCTAACCTTCATGGGGGGGAGCTGGTGGTCTCGTATCCCTTTGACTGCACCGTGGGCTGGGCCCCCCAGGAGGACACCCCCACGGCCGACAACGCTTTCTTCCGCTGGCTGGCCACTGTGTACGCCTCCACTAACCTGGTGATGGCCAACCCCAACCGACGCCTCTGCCACCACGAGGACTTCCAGGCGCACAACAACATCATCAATGGGGGGGCCTGGCACACCGTCCCTGGGAGTGAGTCTTTGAGTGAAGACATTCTTTTAAACCTTTTTGTTTTGGCTGAAATTTCTCACATGCACATTGTTTACTTGCATGTCTTTCCTGCAGGTATGAATGATTTCAGTTACATGCACACAAACTGCTTCGAGGTGACAGTGGAGTTGTCTTGTGATAAGTATCCTCACGCCAGCGAGCTTCCCGTCGAGTGGGAGAACAACAAAGAGTCTCTGTTGGTGTACATGGAGCAGGTCAGTCTGTGCAAAGAAAAAAACAACAAAAAACATTCATTTAAATCCAGCATTTTAAATTGTCGTATGTCTTAGATTCACAGAGGCATCAAGGGTGTCGTAAGGGATAAAATGACCAAACAAGGAATATCAGATGCTGTGATAAAGGTGGAGGACCACGACCATGATATACGATCAGGTCAGACACTCCGTTTTATATTTTATATTTAATATGACATTTGACCTCACAGCTGTAATTCACTCTACTGAATATACAATGCTAGATCAAAAACGTTGTTGCTTAAAGGTGACCTATCATGCAAAATGCACTTTTGTACGTCTTTT
>CALSBZ010046601.1:1525816-1540466 GCA_943591055.1 Gobionotothen gibberifrons
GGAGGAGAGGAAGGCTAGGGGGGCGTGATGGGGGAGAGTCAAGAGGCAGAAGGGAGACAGGGAGAGGGGCCAAAGAAAAGCCCCGGATATGAGCTCAAGAAGTTCAAAAGGAGAAAACTGACCTCTGGAAAAAGGGACTTGTTCCCGCTAGGAAGGACAAGATTAAAGGGTCCGTTCATCCAATTAACAACATACATTTCTTTCTGAATAGCCCCAGTGATTTTAAAGCATACAGTATTATATTGTGAACTATCTGCCTCTGAGATTGATAAGTGCTCATCATTGCTTTAAAATATCAACTCAATTGCACCCAAAGACTATATTTAGTATTATTGATGAATAAATATAGAACAAATCTTCATACAAGAGAGGCAGTTTAAAGTGCTTTAAAAAATAAGAATTCAACAATTTAAACAAGGGTGAAATAAGTAAAGAGATACTATGCTAAATTAGATAAATGAAATTGAAACCAAGACCATTAATTATCAGATTAATTAAAGAATAAGTAAAGAACATATTGAGGATGGGATGATGGGCAGGAGAAGATCAGCTCAGCAAATTCAAACAGGCCTTGTTCCTACTAAAGTGGACACTATTGAAGGGTTAGATCTCCCGATAGACAACCTGATTTTCTGCATAGGCCCATGTCGTTTATGTCGTAAAACATTTGCCTTTGCTGCCAAATATTTGGCTGTACTGACCCTTTAGGGCTGATTGAGACAGGATCCTAGTTTTTTTCCAAAACATGGACAAAATCTGAACTTTAAAAAAAAAAGATTGACAAAGATTTTGTGCATCTTCACGTTAAAAACAGCCTTCACTGAATGTTACAGTTTAATTTACCTTTTGTTTTTATTCCTATGAACTATTTGAGTAGACATAGCAGTTGCTGTAGTGATGTTGACGACTGAGTTGAGGATTTAAGTGTCAGCTGGTCTGATATTTGACATGTTTTTTCAAAATATGTGTCTTTTTTGGTTTGATTGACCATAAAATCTGTAATAAATATGACTTATTTGTGTATCTGTATTTTACTGTCTAAATCTGGACCAATGGGGAAGCTTTAGGCTAGGAATAACATTGGGCTAAAATTAGGGTTAACAAGATGCTAAAGTACAATCATAAGTTTCGTAAAGTTATAAAGATATTGATGGAACCAAACTTGCTCAATAACTCAATAACAAAACATTGTGAAAACACAAACGTTTTGTTTCTTGGAAAGTGTTGATAGCCTAAGACTAAAACCAGTTTGAACTGTAAAATGACTGAACTCTTACCTTCGAGAAAGTCTAAACAGTTCTAGTTCATTTGAGACAGACCTTTTTTTTGGTTTGTATTTTTATTTGTATTTCATTTTAAGAAAGCTACAAACAGAGAGACGGCCGTTGGAAAACGTTACTCTCAACATTCTACGACACCATAGCAACACACTGACACTGTCCAAACGTGTTACTGTGTTAAGTGTGAAGGTAAAACATGACAGAAAGAGACACATTTGATGCAAACTTTCGTTAACCTCAGAAAACTGTGAATAATGTTCATGGAGTCCGCTACACTTTGCTGCCATCTGCTGGTCTTCAATGGGACCGAGAAACGGCTGCTGATGGTACGTTAAACTTTCATGATAATGTGATATGCTGCATTTTCAGAGACGGTGACGCTCCCCCTGGACCACTATATCAGGTAAATCACTTGAGCTTTTGATTTTTTTTTGTCCAGAAAAAGTTGCACTTCTCATCGACCTTACAAATTCTTCTTCTCTAGTCCGTTTATGTCGAAAGATGGTTCCCTATCTTCCCTCATTGTAACCTATCCACGTTTTCTACTCTGATTTAAATTAGAAAATAGTTTTAAAGCAATGAACGTTTTAACAAAGGTATTTGAATAGCAGACACAGAGCAAGTTCTACCAGATAAAAAGCAGTCTGTTTATGTCGAAACTCGAAAGATAGTTCCCTCATTGTAACTTTTCCACGTTTTCTACTCTTCAAATTAGAAAATTGTCTTAAAGCAATGAACGTTTTAACAAAGGTATTTGATTAGCAGACACAAACACTAGATGGTGAAATACAAAAGTCACACTGGAGGATGCGGGCATCGATCCCGCTACTTCTCGCATGCTAAGCGAGCGCTCTACCATTTGAGCTAATCCCCCGGATGCTCTGTGTGGAAGTAGCCACGTTCATATCCGTGGGCTGCAAGGGGTCTGAGTGTAATACATGGTATCTCTATTATTTGGAAAGAGGGGATTCAAATCCTTAGTAAACTTGTACATTTACTCAAGACTGAGAACAATTAATTAAGTACTCCACTCAAGTCAAAAAGTGAAAGTACTTTTACTTTACTTGAGTATTTCTCATTACTTTATGTACTCAATTTACTAGCTACTCATTAGTTAATTTCGTAGGCAAATGTTGAACTTTTTACGCCACGACATTTCTTTCATATTTTTTAGTAACCAGTTACATTGCAGATTTAAGTTATTAATACAAAATATGGATCTACTAATATATAATCAAATATTATTATAGGTTGAGCTTTCTAGTAGTAGGCCTATATAAATATATCAATTCAAATGAACCCCACGTTTACCAAGTGGAGCACTGAAGTAATGAACATGTTAATGCTTCAATTATAATAATTTATATTTGAATATATTTAAATATATTTAATGTATTTAATTACAAATATATATGGTGCTTAACTGGGCCATTCCGCATAACGAGTACTTTTGGTACTTAAAATATGTTTTGATGCCAATACTTTTTTTACACTGTAGTATAGCTACTTTTACTTAAGTAAATCATTTGAGTACTGCTTCCACCCCTGGTTATAGCATGCTAATGTAATGTTAATTTAGTGAACATTTAAACCATGTGAACTTGCAATGCAAAACTATTTCACTCAAAATCAACCACCACAATTTATTTCACAACTGTTTATTTTATTCAAAACTCAGACGATGAGTGTTCTAGATTTTTACATGGTCAATGAATGCAAGTTTGAGATCAGACGACAGCCAGTTTGCTAGTAGAAAAAGCAGGTGAAGGACAAGGAGACTTCCTTAGTTTAACTGGATGCTTAAGATGACCAGTTACCGGTCACAGATTGTATTAATACTGACTGTAAGCCAAACTACAACTCATAGCATATACCCTGGGCAACCCTTAACAGCAAATAAAAATAAAGTATGATTAGCAGGTAGACATGACAATACCAATCGTGTGAAAGTGTATCTGTGTTAATTCATTGTCAGGCTCCTTTGTATTTTAGATTAAAACATTAGTACTGCTACAATCTATGACCTTGTGGTCAGTCTGCAGGTGGCTTTCCACCTCTACATTTTAAACTCATAGGCGTCTGCATGATGGCCTTTAAGATACAACTGCCATTAATCAGGATCGTGCAACATCGGACAAAATCTCGACACAAATTACATATACAAAATATCACTCATTCGCAGTCAATGTGTAACATTCTCATGCTCAGATATGTTGCTGATCAATAATGAATAATCTCACAGAGCACTGATCGTACGCCTTGAGTCATTACACCACAGCATTTCCTTCAGCGTTTCCACATGCCATGAACGCACCATACCAGAAACAAAAAGCTTGATTTAATCAAACACAAACCATAACCAAAATAACACACATGGCCTCAGCTTTCACTTCATGTACAGTAGGTTATGCACCAATGTTGCTACAGAAAGTTAATCATAATGAAATATAAGTTAAATAAATAAGAAATAGTTATTAAAAAGTCAGCTTTCTTACAGTTTTAGTAGCTCTGGGAGTGTCCTGTCAGCACTTTAGAGCATTGTTGTTGCTGTGCTCTAAGCGCACAAAAGTCAAATAAATACCTCCATAACGAGCAAAGACTTTGTTCTCTCAGAAATCACAATGTAGGCAATATTTACAGACTCAAAATTCACTGTTTGCCATAACAACCTCCATGCCAGGCTTGGCTCGATTTGCTGCGTTACTCATGCTGAAATAACTGGGATATGTGGGATATAATTGTTACTGTGGAGGCAGGGAGGAGCAGCAGATGATGATGCACAGTAGTGTGTAGTGAGTAGACGGCCAGAGGGAGAATGGGGGGAGGTTATGCACAGATATACATATGAAAAAGAAAGGAAAAGACAGACAGGGAACAGGGATAACGGGGAGTATTTATAGGGAGCGTGCTGAGGGAGTAGAAAACAGATGAGGGAAATAATAAAAGAAGATGGAGATGTTGGTGGGGGGGAGGGGGCGGTGAAGAGCTCAGTATTCCTCCTGGTCCAGGTGACCTTGTTCCTCGAGGTCCTCATCCTCCGGCGGTGCAAAGCCATCCTTAGAAACCGAGAAAAGACGGTTAGGTTTGTCCAATGTCTTAAAGAGTTGATGGTCAATATCTGGTGTTGTTGTCCTGGTTCAGTCCAGTGCATAAGTTTGATTTAATCCAAACCTGCTGAACCGACTTTTAGAATTATTACATTACATTACATTTAGCTGACGCTTTTAACCAAAGCGACTTACAATAAGTGCATTCGACCAAGAAGATACAAATTACACTTGATGTGCATTAGGAGTAGGCAATATGACAACATGATTAACATTTAATTATGTTTATAAACGTTATCTGACAGTCAGTTTGCAACTTACTGCTGAGCCGAGGCGACTGGAAATATGGATTTGATTCATTTTAAATGAGGTAGGAGAAAGGAACATTTGCATTGCACACAATGTTTTCCTAACTAGAAAGTGAATGTGTTCCTTGGGTGATGAGACGAGACATGGCTGAGTTTGTCTCAAAGAAGGCCTAACTCTCTGAGGAAAGGACATGCAGATTGAAATGGTGCAGTGCAGCCTGCATGTGTTGCAGTAAAAGGATGCATACCTCTGTTGCATAGAGAATGTTGATTATACTGGACAGGACGGTGTTGTTTTCACTCTCGTGTTCCTGGCAGATCAGCTCGATGTCTCGTAGTTTACTGAAGTAGAAGTCTCGCTCTTTCTCTAATCCGTCCACAGTCAACTTCAACTCCATCAACTGAGAAAGGAAAGAGAAAAAATATATGTTTTGATATAGGAAGGCAGTAGGCGAAACAATAGGGCTCACAGCCTGTTAAAGTGGCATTATAAAAAGAGTTTGAAAGATAATTTGTCATCACAGCACAATACTTTTCACATTAAAAGCAACATGATTTTCTTTGATTTTCTTCATATATATATTTGCATTTTAAGAAATGATATTGTTACAGGCCATACAAAAGAAAAGAAAGTTAAAACTCTAAAATGTAAAATAATAACCAACAAATGAGGAGACATTTTGACTTGTTATTAAAGTAAAGCAAGATTACTAAAAGATGTAAAAATGTCCCGTGAAACAGTAGGTTTGAATATACTGTATAAGGACTCCATAGACATGAGAGAGTACTCCTGTTGTCTACCTGTTGATTTAGCTCCATGATCTCAGCATCACTTCCCCCGTTTCTAGACAAAGAGGGATTCTTCCTCATAACTGGAACGTTGTGTTGGACCCGCTGCGGTGTTGGCATTTTGGGAACTGTTGGAGATGTCCTCTGTGGTCCTTGGGAGTAAGAGAGATGATCAGAGAGGTTTATCATTTAAATTAAAACAGATTTGTAATGTTGGCTTTACAGCGATGTGGCGATGGATAGAGCACATTATAGAGAGCTGATGCTATCAGCTTATAGCATAATGTTGTGCTTTTGAGATGCTATTTTGTTGTGAAACATTTTTGTTGTGTTGAAATTCTTTCACAACAAAACTGATACTGACAAAAAATGTGATTGCCAGATTGAATGTCCTGCTAAAATAATTAATACAGAAAAACCCTGCAGGTGCTTCAGCAGAGGTGTTAAACTCAAAGTCAAAACATGCCAACACAGTTTTAAAATTAAATTAAAATTAAATGCAGTCACTTTGCCCATTAACAACCACACTGCTCACCAGTGACAACGTCACATAGCAGCCTAATGACACACTGCAAGTCAATTTACATTGTCTGCCATGATGTTCAAGCATACATCTTTCACAGAGACAAAGCCAGCCTGGCTGACGTTACTGTTGTTAGTAACATGAGACAAACTTTCTAGTTTCTCTGTCCAGCTTTCAGGCAGATATAGGGCTGTGACAGTGTTGCATCAGCTGCTTGATGCAGGACACTGGAGAGAGTGGTTGCATTTGATATTTCTTCAGATTTTCTTGCACATCTGCTGATTGTGATCAATTAGAATTGGGAAGACAAGTTGCAATTGGCATTTGCAAGTCTGTGGTGATTGCTAAGATCCCAGCAGTACCTGTACCATACCTACACGGTGTCATGTGGCTTGTGAATGCTGGGCAGTGAGATGGATCTAAGAAGACAGCAGTCAGTCTGTGAATCGTGCTGCTCACACCACTTGCGCTTCAGAGCCATCCAAAGCTCAGCAAGAACGTGCAGCAAAGCCGAAACTGTTTGGTTTACCTGCGTATCTCTTTGGTTTGTGGATAAAGTGATCACCTGGGTTGGGGGCAGGGTTCACGTCTTGCCCCTGTCTGGCTAGTAAAGGGTCATACTCCTTCCCATCGTAGTTGGCGTCGAAGAACTTCTTGAACCACTGCACGAATTCAAAGTTGTCCTGGAACTTCCCTTTTACAAGCTTTTCTACAGGAATTATCTGGAGGATGGAAACAGGAAATGCTTGAATATCTACATGTAATATAACAAACAAACACCTCTGACTCGGTAGGTTAGTTAGTTTGTGTGACTTTGGATTCACCAAAGTCACAAACAAACTAACCAGCAACTCCCTTATTTTGCAAGCTAAAAAGTTTTTCTAAATGAATGATGTCTGGTAGTTTGGTCTAGTGCGTAGATAAGGGATTGTGTTCCCTGTTGGACAGGACTGTCCGACAGGATAAGAATAAAACGTGTTTTCCTGCTGTTTGCTATTCCTCAAAACTGTTGGTGTGCTGACTGCCATCTTTTGTAGGTACATAACTGATTGATTATCACAACCATGAACCAACGCTTTTAAATACAGTGAAAAACATGATAATATGATAAAAGTGAACTGACTTTGTCCACACTCATCCTTTTGAAAGCTGCCTGAAGAACTTTGAAGTTGTGTATAGACTCATGCTCCAGCTTGGCTTGAAATTTGACCTTCTTCAGAAGGATACAGCCCGGGAACAACATGTCCATGAACTGGCAATATGCCGCTCCTGAAAAACACAAAGATGCATCAATATATTTGTGTTGTCTTCTCATTCAGGTTGAGCAGTATTTCAATGAAGCGTTACCTGAACACAGCTGTTCGATCTTCGTGTAGGTGAGGTGCAAAGAATCGTTGACCCATGCCAGCATGTCATGTCTACTGAGGTTGTCAATAGACACAGACGTGGCGTACACATTCACAGCCATCCCCTCCCTGAAACAAACGTGAAAAGAGAGAAAATAAGACTTTCAGTTGGATGTTTTTTTTGCCTTTTATCTACATTTATTGTCTAAAAGTAAGTTTACAATATTTCCAACCGATAGCTTCGTCATTCTTAGATTGACCACAGTGTGTGTAAATGGATATACACAGCTTGCTACTATCATCCTATCCCACCCTTCAGAAAAATGCGGAAGTGATCTACTTAGGCTGCAACTAACGATTCTCTTCATTATTGATAATCTTTTCTTCATGTAAAATAACCTGTTACAATATCTTCCACTTTCTTAACTGTCTTCAAAATACATTTTTATCAAGTATATAATAAGGACCAATAACAAAGTTCTAACTTTCTAAACAGTTTAATACCTTTTTAATAATGTTGTATTTGGACACGTGCTTCTTTTAATTTATTTGACACATATAATAATAAATTATCAAAATACTTGCAGATTAATTGTGTTACTGTTGAGTGATTGACACATTTTTAAAGACCTACTTTGCTGGACTCATTTAATACAATCCATTTCTTGATATAATTGTCCTGGATATGTAGGATGTTATGCAGTAGTATTAATCTGTATACACTGTTCAACTATTTGGTTGGGATTAGTGTTTCTTTGTATCCCAAGGTTGTTAGTGGTGGTTATCTTTGCGCAGTGACACTGGTGGTCCTGGACTTTGATGAGAAATAGGCTGCTCTAGATTTTTGCCTGTAAACACAGTGCCTGACAAGCATCTTTAGTTTCAGTTTTAATCTACAGATGTGTTGAGAGCATAATCCCCCCTAGATTAAACAGAAATATCCTGATGTTTGTGAGCAGCTTTACACATCTGGCAGAGGCACACTTCTCTCTGCTCACTTTCCTGCTAATACCCCCGGTGGAGTTGTGTCAGAATGGGCCTGTAACACCTTGACATTCCCTGCAGTAAAATGCCACATTAATGGTATTTAATATTAACACAATAATGAAATGGTAAATGGACTATACTTATATATAAGTATAAGAAATGCCAGGTCACACGCCGCACTGTGTCTGCATGAGCCACACAGAAAGATACATTATACTGTAGTAGCATTTCTCACATAAAAACACTAGTAAAACGCTTATCTGTAGTGTAGGCGGTCCTTCATGATAACAGTGATATTATTGTGACTGCAGCTTCAGCAGCGTGCAGCAGTGTCCCATGGGGCTTTGCTAGCTTACAATGATGTGCTTATAAACTACAACAAACAATAAAACGTGTGTATAGGACCAAACAATGCAGGCTGGGCTACATCCACAGACACATTCCTTGCCGTTTGTGCATTTTCTAATGAATATTTATTATATCATCACAACAAGAAAGGAAAGTCTATTCTGCTAAAACCGTCCGGGCCTCTTCTAGAAACTCCGGTGAGGACTGCAGCAAAACGTTTGGTGCAAAACCCGAAAACTAACAAGCAGCAATGGGGCGGGGGTCCGGCATTTAAAGCCCGAGCTGAGAACAATAAATGCCCCGTTTGCTGGGTGGCTTTCGGTTTTCAAAAAAAACCGCAACGCTGGTGCTGGTGTCCTCCTAGCGGCCCCCTCTACAGGCCTCCCCGAATAGCTCAGGACTGTCAGTGCACGGGAAATATCCTCTCTGCATGGGAATAAAAAACACGCTCCCCCGGACAAAAAGAGAAACACACAAAGCGAGTGCGCGTGAACTGGTTATTTAGCGCTTTGATACTCACTGTTTTCACGGGTGTGTGTGTTGTTATCACGCTGGCTGTATTCCTTATGTCAATGCTCGCTGCTGTCGTCGTTGAGCCAGTGCGCGGTGCAGTGCTTGGTAACGGGCCGCCCTGTCTGGGGCTGCAACAATCCTGTACCTACCGCGCATGCGCATGACTCCACGCTGTTAAAGGTTCATTATAAATAGGACTTTAGAGCTAAGAGACACATCATGTGTCTGTTGGGTTTTAGGCCTGCCGGTGACTGAGGGTTTATTGAGTTCAGGCTAAACAAAAATACCTTATGTTATTGTGTTTATACATGGGGCTGGATTTAAAACTTGTCATCAACAGAGGTGATATTCAGATAATTCAAAGTTAAATTACAATAGTAATTTGTAATGTAACAACCGTTAACATTGATTTTCTATAGTGATTTATCTGGCAATGATTTAGTCAATTCATTGTTTTGGTCTAAAATGTCACAACGAACAAATCCGTCCAGCCCTTACAATGTATTAAGGCTTTTCATATACATTTCATATAAAGGAACCATACAAATAAAAGTTTTTTTCGTTTTTTGTTAGCCATACACAGTTGAAATTAGTTCCCAAACTAGACATTGTTTTTTGTTTGTCAAATAAAGCTGTCAAATTATAAAGTGAACAAAAAAGTACAATATTTTTTTCTAAAATATAAATAAGTATCAGTATCAATGGAACAAGTTTTACAGTCCAAGTGCAGTAAGTGAGTAAATGTTACTTTCCAATCAGACACAGGATTTAGTTGGAGATTTCATTGTGGTTTATTTGCACTCAAATCATGTGATATAGAGCTGCAAGGGAAAAACAAGACATAAAAGGAATTAAATGTGGTAACACATTGTTCAGCACCGGTGTACATTTGGGACAGGGGAAGATTCACTAGAGCTTCTAAAAGTAACATTTGTACAAAAAACAAACAATGATGTAGGAATGTAACTGTAGAGTGAGGATCTTCTGTTAAAAATAATCAAAATCTTGTGTGCATACCTGCTTTACACTACAGGTTTTACAAAAACAAAATCACGTACAAAGACAATTATTCACAAGAAATACTCTGTAACTAAATAAAACAATAAAAATACAGTAGTAGTATCAGTGCTTTTCCTTAGTTGCTCAACAAGCATGCCTTCCAGTTATAATGCTTTCAGTGTCCTACAGTGTGATGGCATTTGATACCCTGACAACATGGCCTTCATTGACTAACATATCTGCTTAAATCAATTCCACTCTGTGAATGCTGAAGAGGATCCCATCATATTCACTTTAAGCATCACAGTAGGGCTGGGCAATAGGGAAGACATCATGTATCACAATATTTTGGGCCAAATACCTCACTATTGTGACATATTGTAGGGTTAACCATTGATGCTTTCACAAAAAAGTGAGAATTTTGATAATTATCACCAGTAATGCAGATTAAAAGACTAATCAGGTAAATAAAATAATATAAAAGCTAAAGAACAGTGCGGAAAATTGAGAAAATGTAACTTTAAACCAGGAACAGAAAGCTTACAATAACCAAATTCTAAAATCACGATACAATATTATTGCCCAGCCCTACTTCACAGTGGTGTAATTGTCAAAGGAATATGTTACACCCTGCCTTTCAGACCAGTACAAAATGACCAAAGGAACATCATGATCTGTGCCTGGCGATGTGTTTGAGGGTGTCAGTGTTCTCAGGTGAGAAGAAGGCAGTTTGGGTGAGACTTTTTGCTCTCTGTGGTGAAGTGGATACGTTAAAAAAAAATGCATCGCAACATTATTACATTATTACAGTAGTTCTAACTATGCTACCATGCACACAGCATAGGTTCATTCACATTTGGTGGGGGTGGAACAGACGTCTATTCGGCTATAAGGCTGTAAACATGATCGGAAATACTTATCGGTGAATAATTAACTACTGAACCAAGACCTCGTTCTTATTTTGGAAATATTTCTAACGCGGTAGCATCGACGGAAAATAGCACAATACAATATAAATAATCAATAAACAAACGCATAGAAAAGGTTAGCTTGCATTATGATACTTCAAATTGGTCAAATATTTTTCATAACTGACATTATAATGTCATGCCCTTGTAATAATTTAGTACACGTCATTCACCCAGGCAGTAAGAAGGACATTTGTGATATTTGTGACATTAAATCATGTAAAAAGGCATCTAAATAGTACATGATACAAGTGCAAAATTGTATTTTACAGTGAGGTAACACAATCGCATCATAAAAACCATGACTCACCTCTATACTCCTAGAACTATTAGTAAGATATTTCCCCTAATGTAATCCAATAGCCAAAGATATTCATTGGCAACACATTTTTTATTTGCTGCTTATATTTGGTTAACAATTGACTCAATTTTTGGTAACCAATAATAGTTTGATCGATATTCAAATATTGTTACGGCAAATATCCTACAGTTTAACGTGTCCTATGTTACTATGCTGTGTTCAACATACAAACTCCAGAAAGAAAAACAAGTTGTTTTGCGTGACCATATGTTTCCCTCAGGTGTCGATCTTCAGCGTCACTTCTGATTGGTTACCAGATTCCGCTGGATCTCCCTCCAGGAGGAGCGAGGATCCTGGCCGAGGACCTCTTAGGGATTTTGTCATCGATCTGGGCACCTGGAGCAGAATATGATGGTGTGCAGGGTTCAGCACAAGGTATTTCTAACTAAATCATATTTTCTTTAAAGGGTTAAAGCTCGAAACAGCTTTAAATATAATTTATTCTCATTCCGTTTAATTGGATGTAAAAGTATATTGACATGGAATACGGCCATTTGTTGCTCGAATAATTCAAACAGAAAATAATCCAATAAATCCCCAGGCATCAACCCTTTGTACATTTGATGCAAACAGCTATCTACTGTCAAATCTGTCTAATTAAGAAATAACATTTAAAAAATATATTATTTAAAAGTGTACTAGGCAACTCTTGGTCAGAATGTGAGGAATATATCTGAAAACCAGGAGGGGTAAACCTTCTGTTCTGTATACCTTTTGAGGCGCCAATAATTACTCAACTACATTTCTCATATCTATGGCACCCTCATCAGGCTAAGTGGTGTATGTTAACATTTTTAAAAAGCCACAAGGTGCCTCAGTCACAAGACACACAGCATCTCAACAGGTGGAGAAAAGAATAGCCAAAAAAGGCATCTCTATCACATTCCTGGTGACATCATATGCAAGTTAAAATGGAAATGTTCACGGATATCTGAATGAATCTGCTGGTTCTTACCAGACAGGCTGAAGCTGGACCCCTGGAGGTCCCTCACGCCACCGTGCCGAGTGGAGGGGCGCGTCGGAGTGTCCAAATCTGAAACCCCAAATTCCCTCTTTCCTGAGTTGAGCACCGCGACTACTTCACCAGTGTAGGGCTCTCGTTCCACAGCTTTCACAGCCTGGCTCTGGAAAGTCAACGTGGTAAGACAAATAAATGAACACAATCAGGTTAATGAACATTTGTAAGCAAACAAACTTGTTATGGAATAGTTGTATACCTAGTTATAAACATGAGTACTAACTATTTATTTTCAACTAGAAGAAGTATTAAAAGTAAAAGACCAAAAGTAGCTCTTCTGACAGCTAAGATTGCAGATTTGTAGGACTACAGTTGGTCTGCAAGATTTAATTTAAGATTGAACAAAGAGAGGTTTGAAAAGCTTTGAAGTTTGATGATGAAATAGAAACGTTTTGGAGAAAGGAAAGGAGAAAAAGAAAAGAGAGACAGAAGGTAGGTACCAAAGAAGAAAGGGATGGGAACACAACGGGAAACCAATAAAAGGAAAAGGAAATCAAATCAAAGAAAGGAATGAGAGAGAAAGAAAGATGGATAAAATAAGGACAGAAAGAAGATAAGACGGAAGGAAGGAATGGATACAAAATAAATAGTGGATCAAGAGTGGATCAAGAAATAGATGAATAAAGGAAGATGGTCGAGTCTGATACCTTTTCCCTCTGCACCATCTTCTTGTAGAGGAGATCCGGGAAGGTCCTCAGGGGGCAGAACTTCCCCGAGCCCTCAGCACATGTAAACATCCCGTTCTCATAGACCACACGGCCCCGGCTGATGGTGACCAGCGGCACGCCATGACAGCGGAGACCCTCATACAGGTTCACATCTCCTCCCTGGACCTGGTTATCCACAGAAATGGTCCTGCAGACAGAGATGGAAAGAGAAGAAGACCCAGTTCATTCAGAAACCCAATCAGCTTCTAGTGATTGGCGATAAAAGCTGCTGTGTGTGCGCCACACATGACAGCAGCTGGTCGATGAATGGACGGATAGAGTTTCATACTTGGATCCCTCGGGGTCCCAGACCACCACATCAGCGTCTGCTCCCGCGATGATCCGCCCCTTCTTCGGGTAGAGGTTGTAGATCTTGGCTGCGTTTGAGCTTGTGACGGCAACAAAGCGATTCTCATCCATCTTACCTCCAATCTGGGAATTAAAGAAAAGACACCACTTGTGTTTGTAACCTTAAGAATAAAAAAAAGAGGGACAGTGCACATTATTAAACATTGTTGTATATGCCAAGTTACTATTTATTATCTGTAGTCACTGAACATTTTTTTTCAGGCACCCTAAAACAATTTATAATATAAAAAAAAATATATAGAAATCATTAAAACATGCTAAATAGAGACTTACAATAAAGGACATGCCAACAAAAAGATTAAAAAGGTCATTGTTACTGAAAATATGGACTTAAACATCTGACTGAAACAACGTATGCACCAAAAGCAGAAACATATTTTTTTTCTTATTCTTAGAATCGATAACCACCAATCCAAAACAGATGCCCTATTTTTTGGCGGTTTTCTAGCAGCCACTCGGGAACAAAAGAGCTCCACATACCACTCCTTTCTCCCAGATGACGCTCATGCGATCCTCAATGCCGGGGAGCCCGTGGGGGATCTTTGTGAAGTCATCCTTACCCATCGCTCTCTGTTTGGTGGTGAATGGACGGTGGTCCGAGCCCACAACATTCAGAGTGTCGCTGCGGCCAAACAGAGTGAGATCACATTTAGAAACCAGAAACACTGACATCAGACTACATTTAGTGTGAGCTTTTCTGGTTTTCCTCACTTTCCCAGCAGGCTCATTAGGTAGTTGGGAGTGCTGGGGTCCAGACGGAGAGGGGGCACGGTGACGTGTGCAGCAGCGTAGGCCCAGTCCTGGTGGTAATAGTGCATCCCGTTCAGCACAGCGTGGGCTGTGGTGGTTTCCCCGTGGACAACCTTACCTGTGGTTAGACAGTACATATAAAAAGGCACACCAAGTCAAATGATAGTGAGAAGAGTGCTGTAAGAAAAGGGACAGAGGTTAAGCATGCAATAGTTAAAAACGATTAGGCAAGCAGACCACTTTTGTCCAGAAAATTACTGTTTCATTACTTTTCATACGATTTTAAAGGTGACCTATCATGCAAAATGCACTTTTGTACGTCTTTTGTACATGAATA
>CALSBZ010046601.1:1540866-1560505 GCA_943591055.1 Gobionotothen gibberifrons
CTACACTATATTATTCAAATATAGCATGATAGGTCCACTTTAAATGTGTTGGAATGCAGAGCAAAAAAAAGAGGACTGGGATAAGATAGGGGGTGGAGGGGCAACAAGAACATGTCCATACAGTAGTGAGGGGGGGTTTCTCTGGAGCCAGATTTTGGTAAAACATTAAAGTTCATTGTCCTTCACATAGCATCCCACTTTCTCACCCCCAAAAACATGGCTGAATATTTCCCAAGATATGTGACCATGCTCAGGAAATGCAAGATGGGAAGAACCAAGAACCAAACTGATGTTTAAGTCATACAGTAAATCTCTTGGATAGAGCTTCCCTTGTATACATTGTATATATGTATATAGTTGATATTATTGCTTTGGAAAAGTTCCCAACAGAAGTAGGCCTTACCCTGCATCTTGGCTGTAGCTACGACATCTCCTGCAGACATGCTGGACACATTGACCAGATAGATCGGGCAGTGGGCCTGACAGAAGACACACAGGGAATACATTATAATATAGAAAAACTCATCTTTTCACATCATAATTTGCAAAAATCTATATATTTTATTCATTTTCCTAAGACATGTTTTTCTGTGCACTCAGACTAGTGCTCATTATTTTTAGAAAGGTTTTTATATGTTTTTTTTGCGAACAAACAAATGTTCCTTTATTTGTGCTGAAGGGATCTCACTCACCCTATTTGCGATGGTGATCGCCCTGTGGGTCGCCTCTGCTTCCAGCTGTAAAGAAACATAATTCTGTGAGTTATCATGTTGAGATATGATTATTTTATTACAAAAATGATATCAATACTCTTGACAAGACTCTGGATATAATGAAAGTCATCCTGAGTATGTTACCTCTTCAGGCCTGCTGATTTCTATCCCCTCTGGGCCGCTGATGCCCAGGTCCAATGCTTCCTTTGCACCCTGCGAAGAGACAAGAGAATATCATGAATAATATTGACTACAAATGGCTACAAAATTAATCAACACAAGCATCTATGATAACTTGATGTGTTATATGAACAGATATAAGTGATCCCCTCACCTCGGCCACCAGCTCCCCGTTCTCAGCGTGGACCCTTGCTATGGCTCCGATGTCCTTACACTGCTGCATAGCCTGGAAGAGCTCACTGTCCCTCAGCATGAACATGTCCTTATAGGCCATGAACATCTGGAAGGAATTCACCCCGTGCTCCCTCACCAGCTTCTCCATCTCAGCTCGCACCTGCAGGAAGTGTAAATGAGCCTCAGCATCTCTCCGCTTGAACCAAGTGTCTTTTAAAAATATATATCTCAGTTAATAACATTCCTAAGCAAAAACAGTTAAACAGTTAAACAGTTTGAAACTATTTGACCACGGTCAAATAGTTTCAAACTGTTTTTGCTTAGGAATGTTATTAACTGAGTGAAATGACCCAGAAGTATCTAAGTGGCAGCCATGATAAGAGCTGGTCCAGTTGTATACATTCTATGAAAAGCTGCTTCAATGCTTCCTTTCATATCTCCTTTAGCATAGGGAACACTGGATCATGCTTTAACCAATGAAAAGAGATAATTAAGTTCCACAATTCCATGCGCAAGGAACATATAAAGCAACGCAGCAAGGTGACATTCTGTTTAAGACAGGAATCTTAATGTGAATTAAGGAGCATTTAGTTTGTCACTTTGACCAATTTCTATGTATTGTTACCAAAATAAATAATCTGCCATTGCATAACATCATGACATTTTCCAAAGAGGTCAAGGAAAAGCTGTAAAGAAAGGAAGTCATTATTTTTCACCACAGCCCAGGTCTCTGTTATTGGTGTATTTTTAATTTCACGTTCTTTTAAACTGTTTGTATATTTGTGTACATAAGTAGAGCCTAAACATATATAATGGATAGTTACTTCAGTCTGAAACATTTTAACTCATCTCCATGTCTTCGCCTTCAGGTGGGCGATAACCACTCAAGGAATTGTACGAAATCACTTACAGAGGTACAGCAGAAGTAAGACACATCACACTACACAACTAAAGCTATGAGTTTTTTTTCGCTGAACATTATTTTGAATAGGGAAAATAAATCATGTGTAGTGGGAGGCACAGTGCTTGGATTACCTTGGGTCCCCACCAAGTCACTCCCACGTGCAGAGCGTAGTCGCAGCAGGCTTTGGGGTCCGCCGAGCTGCGGCACTTCTCGTAGGCTTCCAGCAAAGACTCATTCTTCTCTGGCAGAACGTGTCCGATCACCATTGTTGTACCGCCAGCAAGAGCCGCCTAGGAGAAAAACAGACAACAGTTATTAAGTTACCCAAATTGTAGGGGGGTAATTCTGTAATTATTATTATTAAAGACTTAAATGCACTGAGGTTAACTGAAAGAACTGACTAATAATTAAACCGCGGCATTAAGCGATGTTAAAGGAGAATATATTGATTTATTAAACCCATAAATACTAGAGGGAGTAATCAACATAACTCTTCTGCTCTGGGCATAAAGGTAGAAGCCACAATTGCTATTAATGCACATTTGTTATGGTTATTTGTATAACGATTGCTGAGGGGAATACAAATCCTTTAGTAGTCAATTAACTGCCCCTCACAGTATAATCAAAGCTCACTGTATAATATATTTTTTACGACATCAGCACTTATTGCTTATTATCTCCCAAGATGTTTCAAACCCACGCGTACAGTAGATGTGAATAACCCCGACACGTGAAACAGAGTGTGTTTTGTGTACGAGTGCATGCTTCACTGAGCATCTGTCAGCTGACCCTAGAGAGTGAAGAGGGAGGGGACACTAAGAGGAGGGGGGGGGCTTGTGTCTGAGAGCCTATTGTCTCCAAGCACAATGGCGTTAGTGAAAAGGCTTTGCAGCAGTCTTTGCAGCAGCCCCCCGGTATCCATGGAAACGGATACCGATCTGCATTTGTCTTCGGACTTCTTTTTTTTTGTTGGAGCGTGTAGGGAGGGGCGAGGCAGAGAGGAGTGAGGAGAATAGTGTCTGTCACCGGCGTCTACCGGCAGCAGTCTGTCTGTGCAGTTACTAAATCTGAAGCCCAGCCTCCGTCACCTCTCATACTCCATCATCTCTCACAGTGTTGAGTCATCATGGAGCCCCGAAGGCAGAGCAGGGTATCCCAGGCTTTATCAGACGCCATGGTGACTTTATTCCACACATTCTGGCAGCCTCGCTAACAGCAGAGGGCCAAATCATTCCTGTGTGATGCTGGGTGAAACACACGCTCTGCAAACATGTGATACTTCAAGAAAAAAACCCACATACAACTGCCAAGTAGGGCAGGTTGAAGTGGATGAATCTGCTGATTATTCTCTTTAAATAATTGATAATCATTTTGTCTGAGAGAGATGTCCATTACAAGTCTAGCTTCTATTTGAAATGCTTCTTAGCTTTTTTTTTTTATTGAATCTCGCTCTCTGAGGGGCTTATTACAGATCTGAGTCCAAGGTGTCTGTCTAGCCAACAAATAAACTCAGATATATTCGACTAACAATCATAGGAGAAAAAAAAAGAACATCTTCAAATATTGGAAACTGAAACCAGGAAATCTTTGCAAATTTAGCTTTGAAAAAATGACTCAACAGATTAGTCGATTAATGAACGTGAAAGTAATTAACTTTCTGCCCATTAATTAATGAGTTAATCAACTAATGGCTAGGGGCTCTACCTCCAACATGAATAGCATGGCTGAAATAAAAACCCCAAAACTGAAATGTTTTACAACATTACAGCCGCCTTCCTCTGCCTCGTTTAACTTATAAGATGTTGTATATCATTGTATCATTCCATTTTAATGCCTCATATTTAATATAACTTTTGTGTTTACATTTTGCTCTAATTTTGTCATTTTACTTAGACATGGTAGTAGAGTAGTTGTATCTCAAAAACAACAACATAATGGATGACAACAAATTAAGAAAGCTGTCTGACGTATCAAAACCAAACAGAAAAAGCTTCTGTGAAATCTTAGCTAAAATAAGCATCATTAATAAGCTTGCAATGATCTCTATCTAATGGGGACATTTGTGAACATAGGAAATCTAAAAGTTAGGGTGATATCCACGAAAGTCAAGCACAAAAACTTGAAGTTGAAAATGTAGGTCACAGTCTTAATTTGCAAATCACTGCTCTTATTTCATGCTTTGACTTGCTTTGACGCATTGCCTGTGCTCTGATCTACAATTAGGATAGGTGTCCTACTTCAAGTCTTAACTCTCCTCTCTTCCTTTTCCTTTCCATTCCCAGCAGGACGTTACCTTGGTGCCGCTGTAGAAGTCGTCTGCCGTGGTGGCGTTCATGAAGCTCTCCTCCAGGTGGACGCTGGTGTCGATCCCCCCGGGGAAGACCAGTTTTCCAGAGGCGTCGATGACTTTGGCCCCACCTGGGATCATCATCTCCTTGCCCACCTGCTGGATGATGCCGTTCTCGATGTAGACGTCGGCCTCCTGGGTGCAGTCATCGTTCACCACCTTGCCGCCCTTTATAAGGATCCGCACATTCCCTGAGCTGGAAGACATGGCTATAGCTCTGTAAGGAAAAAAGAAGGAGAAAGATACTCATTTAATCCTGTTATGTTCGGTATTGTGAGCAGCCGCTAAAACGGACTCAAATCTAAACAAGAAAAGGCACAAAAACTGCAATTTTTCTATGAGATAGATTACTTTTTAGTTTTACAGTTCCTCATCTTGCGTGTAGTCTAGCAGAGATAAGAAGCAGTGATGCTGCCCTGAGACTTGTCTGTCAGGCTGTGACTGACATCAGCTAGAGGACTGAGGAGGCTGTCACTGCCTGTGACCTGACGTTCCAGTGCACAGTGACGTAGTGGGGAATAGAAAGAGTCCAGGAGTGGATCACAACAAGGCAGACAAGGGTCAATAAGGCCTTTATTTTGAAAGGACTAGAGCAGCATAAAGCCACTAACAATGATGTCCACTCCAATAATCATAGTGGCAAAACAATATGAGCTGAGAAATGTATTGCTGTTCCTGACATTCATTGAAAATGTCTCTACTTGCAAAGAGTTATGAGCTTTCCCCAGCTGGACCAGGTAGGGAACGTTACAGTTTCAATTATACTCTCAATTATTTTAGAGACCGGGGTCATTAGGCAAACAAAATCATGCAACGTATCACAGTAGTATCCAAACAATCCTCATCATTCAAAACATTCACAGGAAATAATTGAACACCCAAAAGGGCAAGGTATGTCCAATCTGTAATCTGAACATTTAAAATCCATGTCAAGGCCGAAAAATGATAAATATTAGGGTTAATACGCAGTGCTGCCCAACCTATGGATTTGTACCCACAAAAGGGGTCGTCAGAGGTTTCTACTACACACTATTTAGACTTTTCTCTACTCTATTTTTCACCTATTCAACAATTTTACCTCTACTGCATCTAAAATACTCCTAATAAGATAAGATGTCCTCAATATTTGTTCTTGATATCAGAGTTTTTTGGTCATACGTTTAAAAAAAAAGTACACCTGCTTGGTATTCTATTGATTGAATCCAGTGTTTTTGACAGTAGACTAACTAAAAAGTAATTCCTGGCAGCATGGAGAGTTAAAACAGCCTGCTAAATTAAAAAAAATTGTAATTACATTTTCAGTATAATAAATAAACATCTACAGTGACATTTTAGCCAGAACTACAAAGGTTGCTCCACTCCTTCTTGGGAAATCTGGGTCTTTGATCAATAACAAAGAAACAACCTCGAAGATGGTCTGCTCCTCCCTTCCCTTCTTCACCAGTGTATGTGATGTATGATGTGTGTGTGTGGCCATCCTGCGTGCTTGCGTTCTTGCGCGCGTGCAGGATGCGTACGTATGAGGGTGCGGCAACTTTACTGCATGGCATGGACTCCTTCACACATCCAGATCTGATGCCTGATAATGGGAGGAGAGGAGGCTGGCTTATGATGGGCATTAATCCTAACAGGCTTCAAGTTAGGAGGCGAAACAGTCATTTAAAAAGGTCCTGTGTTCCCAAAGAGCCTGGAAGCAGCTACACCCTATAATAAAGTTATTATCATAAGACAGGGCCTATTGCTCAGTATGCACTATGGAAGTTGACGCCGGTTGTCAATAACAAACAGGTGAGCTAGATTTAGGACCTATGACATAAAACGTAAATAGATAGATTATTCATTTAACTGTGACATACACTACACATGTTTTGTAATGTTCACTTTGTAGTATACACATAGGCTATAGTATATAGGGCCTTGCTAATGTTGGCCAAATGTCTTTATTTTTATTTGCCCATTAATGCTATTTTATAAAAAATAACAGGTATTTAAAATGCAATCACATATATGTCAATACGTAGAAAACATAATTATTATTAGGCAGATAATTATACATATGCTGTAAAGGTGTAATCGCAGCGGAGTGATGACACTTCCACTTGTGAGACCTGACACAAAGAACCCGGTCCCCATCCGGCATGAGCGGCGGAGGCACAGCGAGCATTAGCGACCGACAAACCGCTTCACCGCCTCTCAGTCCGCCTCTTCCTCCACAGTGAGGACAGGCTTGCTATCTAAAGTCTCTCCACATTGTAACCCTGCACACAGGTTCTGAGGTGCAGTTGCACTTCAGGGTGTGTGGAGACCCGTGGAGGCTGGCAGGCAGGGCAGACACTCAGCCGTGTAGCCCGGGGGCATGGAGACAAATCTCCGGGCTCCAGGAGAGGATTCCCCCCATCAAAGGGCCACCTGCTCAGAATAAAGCTGAAGGTGTGCACCACATACCTCCTCTCTCTGCTGCTGCTGATCCACGCGTCTCTCTGCTTACTTTCCTACAGGAACAGGAGGCAACACAATCCGTGGATGGCACTTTCCGAGGAGACACTCACCAGATGGATGCCTTCCTGGCCGGTCCGGGACCAGCAGACCGCAGTCTCATTACAGTCAATCAGCGAGGCTGCAGAAGTAAGACTTCCGGTTATGGCTTTCAAAATAAAATCTAAGTTGTTTTTCTTTGCAAAGGAATGATGGGACAACATTTCAGATCATGTTTATATGTTTTTTCATGCAAAATAGGTTTCTACATACAAGTGTTTCTAGACTATTGGTGCATAGCAATAACCATACATTTAGAATGAAAATAATACAATTAAAAAGACTATGTTTCTTTTGTTTTTTGTATGAAGGCATACACTGTAACCGAAGACAATGGAAACAGCTAAGACACTTCATAATCATCAGATTTAATTGCCATTTGTCTAGCTTTTATTGTTTGACAAATTACAAATGTGAGTGGCAATTTAGAGATCTGGAGCCAGGATTTGCATTTCATTTTATGCTAAATTGCATGAAATGTAAATGTATTTTTCCCACATATGTAATGTGCAATCACTAGTTTATGCTCATGCCTTTTTTCAGAATCGTATCAATAAATATTAATATTATAAATACTCTCTCTATATATAAATAGATATAATCTTTATTAATCCTTATGACAGATATTACTCTTTGTATGCATATTTTGAAGGAACCTGATAGCACTAGCATATTTGTGTAAATGTACTATTTGCTCTTCTCCAAAATGCACTTTAAGCAATTAAGAGTAATTAATACATTTGTAATCCAAATGTTGTAGTATGAAACACAATGGTTGCATCAGCTGAGTGTCCTCTTGATTATAATTGAAGGTAGAACGCATTGCATTGGTAATCTTAAAGAATTGGACTACATGCACATCCTGGGTTTCTCTCTTACACATTTAAACGCTCTTATTTTATTGGCTAATCGCTAGTCTTCCGGTACTATTCCAGCTGTCTCCGAATAACTTGATGCAGCCCTCAGCATCCAGGATGTGAGACGGTGCGTCGGTCCAATCAGCAGAGGGGAGGGTGGCTCGGTCGCCTAAGCAACCAATTACTGTGGATTTAGGGCGTGTCTACTGTGAGGAGGCTGTACCACTATCAGAGGAGGGGGGGCATAATTATAATATAAGGGTGAGGCTGCATAATGAATGTGCATTATGTCTTATCATTATTATATTGGATATGATGGTTAAAATATCACTATGACCTATCATTTATTATAATTTAATAGCTCAGTCTATCTTTTCTTTCAAGACCTTAGCATGATCCGAAACAATTATGCAAGAAAAAATTTAAACATTAACAAATATGTATTAAAGATCATTTGCTATTAGTAGTTAATGTACGTGCAAGCCCTTAAAGCTAACATGAATGGTGGCTTTATGGTGGCAACATGTTCAGCTCTAATAAGAAAGGAGCTGCAGGGCAACACCCTGATCCTAAGCACTGTTGGTGGGGAGGACCCAGGTGTCAAGACACTGAACAGCAAATCCCCTGCCGGGGGGCATGATGGCATGGAAACTGGAGCTGAATATCAATATCCACAGCTCCTCCATCAGCCCCCTGACAATTTGAAGCTAATTCACAGTAATGAGAACATTAATTTTGGTTTGCAATGTCTAAATATTAGCCTTCTGATGGGGCCACATGTCAATGGAGGTCCTCTTAGGCCACCCGCAAAAAGGTTCTCATATCAAATGGTTGTTTTTCCTTAATTCTGTTTTTTTGGTTAATACTAACAATATATTTTCTCATTATGACAATATTTTGGTCATAAATATGAAAATGATAACAACACCACCCCATCCTTAAATAGAACGAAGCCGTCTTTAATGTTATTTGGTATACTCTCTCAAAATAGTCAAAAATACCTTTAACACATGGAGACCAATAACAAAGGCTTTTATTGTTACATTTATTTTCTTAGCATAATTCAATTATATAAATGCAGCATTTGAAATTATCTGTTTTATTTATTTGTTTTTATGAAAGTTTTTCTTTTTGATTTCGTCTTTGTTTCTCTCGTTGTTGGGATTGAGTTGGGAAAAAAATGATGTCATGTATTTCCGAAAACGAATCACAATTTATTTAGCTACATTTGAGACAAAACCTATTGACATTGTGTGGCTGTTTTTTTCAAACTTTGATTTAGCAACAGAAAGATAATGAATAATGAATACTATAGAGAAATATTTGAGATTGGAAACTATATTTTCATGTACATTTTATACAATCTAAATAAAAAAGGACAGGAGGCTGCAGATTTTTGCACAAAAACAATACATTTATTCAAGTGTTCTCCAGCACAAGTACATACGGAGCCTCTATCTTCTCTCTGGACACTAAACTTAAGTATGGGGGGGGGGATAGGGTGGAGAATGACTGCTACATTTGCTGTACGAACTGGTCTTGAGGAAAAGCGTATAGGCCATTAACAGTTATGACGGAAAGAAAGTCACAGAGCGTCAACAGTATCACCGAATATAGAAGTATTGACCTGCCTTGAACAGTAAAACTCAGATGTTGTTTCTGATTTAAAAAACAAACCAAAAAAAACATCAATTCAAAACAACATTTTGAAAACAGACATGGAGAATATTACGGCGTGGAATGTAGGATTAAGAAGAAGCAATGAGTATTAAGCATACATTATTATGCTACAGTAAAAGTTACCAGATTTTTTTTCTCACATGATTTTCCCACAGATAAGCACCAACTACAGCAATCTCTAGTCTAAAACAATATAGGAAACCTTTCATTATTTGTTATCCTTATTTTTTCAAGTACAAAGTTAAAATGCCTTTGTTAATATATTTATATGAGTGAAATAATAGTTATTTTTCTGTTACTACAAGGAACTTAAAAACAGTCATTGTCAAGACTCTTCCAACCAAATATACTTTTCTTGTTTGGATAAAATGTTTAGCACCATTAGAAACACAGACAATCCCTATTTTTAAAGTCTTACAAAAGGAAACAGAAGCAGAAAAACACCACCATGTAGGGCTGTGCAGTGAAGTTGAGCGCGTTCATCTTAAAGCTGTCCACTATTAACATCACATGACATTAAATCTGGATTCACTTGACACAAACAAATCAGTACGATAAAGTTGACTTGGAGTCTCCCTACATCTAATGCTCAAAGCAAGTTTTGAATCAAATTTGTCACTTGATTTTTTAAATTTTAACCTAGATTTTTTTCCTAATTTGATGATATATATTAGCAAAGAATTATATTTGTACATCTCATATGTAATAAAAACGAAAGGTAAAAACAAATTGAAAACAGCCACCGGAAAACTCTATGTACAAAATGTACAAATGAGGGGGAAGTATTATAGGAGGAGTGGGTAATAACATCTGGTTAAAATATCACAAAGCACAAGAGCTCATATTGAGCCCGGTGTGCATGGACAAACATGATGGCAATAAGGTCACTTAAGAAATTAATTACATTAAGAAATTAAATTTCAAATTTAGAATCTTAAATATGATATAGATAAGCGATAATATCTGTTTTTATTACCCTCTATACTCTTTGAGTGCCGACATCTTCGTCAAACACTGTGTCAGTTTTTCGTTTTGACAAACTGCTGCCTAAATCCTCCATGTTTATCTGAGAGGATACAATCAAGAGAATTACGTTTGAGAATATAATCCAAATTTTGGATCAGCTATTAAATTTGTCAACATGACGACTACGATTTATCAGGGAAATAAGAAAGGCCCAACTGTCCTTCACAAGGGACAACATATTATACAATGCGCATGACATAGTTCCCTAACTCTGTCTAACATTTTACAATCTTAATAGAAATAGACATTCTTTGAATCTGGGTACTAACATCCTGTATCGCTGCGTTAAAACAGGGAACAATGTGGATGACGGAGAAAAGGAAAAGGGGGTTTGGGGTGACACATGTCAATCCATCTACTGTACACTGAGTCAAATGACATGGGTTTCACATATCAAAATCCATTCTTTCACTTCTATTGGCACAGCCCTACTGTATACAAAAAGTATCACACGAGGGTAGATCAGTTCACATCATAAAACAAAATTCACAAGAAACCAAATGTCTTTTTAAAATATCAAGGAAAAAAAAGAAAGAATACATATAAAAGTGCTTTATAATGTTGATAAAACAGCACAGAATTGCTATAAAAAGGTAGAAGAACTTTGTGAAGCCGCACCATATTGTTGAGGTTTTTGCACCTGACAGTTTTTCAGTTTAGAGAGGTGGAAGTTAGGGAGAGTTACCCGGCCCGGTCACACCCCCGCCCTCCAGCAACCACGCTCACTAACGGTTGTACAGTAATGTCATTGGTCAGGATGAAACTATAAAAAAATTAGTTTCACAGACGTTGATCTTAAGTTATTTTATGACAGAAAACATCATCGCCCATGTGGCTAGCTTCACTCTCTGTTTGTGCAGATCCAGGCAGTGAGCCTAAGTGTTACTTGGCTGAGAGATTAAATAAGCACCAGTAAAAACTGTATATCAAATCTGTAAAATGCAGAGAAGAGCATGTACTCTAACTGCAGTCTACTGTCTGTCACTTGCCTATAAAGTGAATCAAACGACCCACAACAGATTTTTCCAGCAACAGATCTCCGTATTGTCTAAAGTTGTTTTGCCACATGAGCTATGATGTTTCCCATCTTCTTTGAGCACCATGGTATTGTAACCATATAACAGTAGTACCTTTATTACCTTCAGTTGTAAATATAAACTGTAAACAAAGAGGTATATGTGATCTGGTGTTTTGGATTCTTAGAGACACAGCTATCCTGACACTGAAGAACAATCGCCTTTCTCTTCACATCTCTGTGAGGCTCAGTAGCTGGAAGCATGGCCGCACATACAGTACACTGACACAGCAGAAACATTTCACATATCTCCAAACCATTTCCTATCTTTCGGGTCTTTCCCATCACATCGCCGTCTCTTTTAAAAACCCATGTTTAGCACTTTTCTGTCTCAGTGTCTTGAGAAGAAAGCAAAGTCTCAAGTATAGCTTGCACAAACAAATCAAAAATACTTGATAACACTGCTAAAAGGTAAAATGACATATCAAAATTAAATAGAATAAGAATTACAATTCAAATACGAGAAATAATGTGAAGTCTACGTCATTGTTTTGCTTGCAAATTATACAAGAGTATAATTTGAGGATCAAGGCTCTTATTTCTAGTCACAACATACAGCTGTGGGTCCTAAATGTTTCCGAGCAAGTTTTTTCTTGCCGCTCAAACGCAGGCAAAGTAATCTTTGAGTGGTGCAAACAGGTGGCGGATAACCGGGACGCTCCAGGATCGACCCAGCAGCCTCTGCCTTGCCAGACGGCTCATGTTTGACACGTCCGTATAGTGGACTGGGAAACCAAAGATCCTGAGAGGAAACCAGCCAGACACAAAACAACAGAGAGAAAGAAATGGGGAAGACGGAGGGAAATAATGTTGATATTTTGATCAATAAAGATCGGTCAAAGTTAGTTTAAAGAACAGTCTTTCTGTTACATACCTTTCCATCTCAGTGCACCAGAGTATGTCTTCCTTTTCGTTCATGTAGACGGGGAAGTGCTGGTCCTTGCCCTGCTTGATGGAGTTAGACCTGGTGGTGATGGTCCTCACTTTGCCAAACTGACAAAAGGAAGCAAACATTATCAGAATCAGACTCTGAATAAATAAATGAAAAAAATAACAATAAGAGAAAAATATTTTTTAAATACTATTAAAAGGATGCTGAAAAAATTTAACTATATAATGAAGACAACAAATATAAATATATAGCTTAATTAAAAAAAAGGAGAAGCAGTTGTTTATTAAAAGGGGTGGATTCTGTGTGGGGATGCATTCTCAAACTGTTACCTCTTGCTGCCACTGGGGGCCGCCTGTGCGCAAAGTGCTTACTTCTGCTTTGAGAAGTTAAATTAAATGTCAAGCTTTTTCACTTTTATTCTTCTGATGTTGCGTTTTAATAAAATCATCTCTGACTGCCTCTCTGATTGGTTTCTTGGTTTTCAATTCATGAAATGTCAGGAAAAACACAATTTATCTTGATACTATCAGTTGCTTTGGACAAAAGCCTCTACCAAATTAATGTAATATAACGAATATAGATGCATGTATTTCTGTTGCGGTGTATTTGTTCTGTCAAAGTATTACTCAGTCAGTTACCTTAGCTGTTCTGCCGTGCTCTAAGCAGTCCTGAAGGTCCACCCTGTCATTGAACATGGCACTCAAAGGCCTGAAAGAGAAAGAAGAGGGGCCACACTTTACATGAAGTCTTACTATATAACTTTGTACTTCCTTTAACAAATCTGTCAACTATAAATTATATTTTTTGTTTATGGTTTGAATGCCATCCTGTAACTGCAATTTGATTCCTAAAATGTAGGCTACGTTTATTAAAAAAAAACGTTTAGAAAATTAAACAGATATCTGTAGCCAATCAGATGTCTCCTTCCGTTTCAGCCAATCACATATGCGTAGATTAGAGAGTTACGTAGCGCAACATCTGCGCAGTCTGCCCATGGAGTCTGCCCGGATGTCAACCTAAACATGGCGTCTGGTAACCATGGATGTAACGGCCTTCAAAGTGTAAGTTAAACAAATAACATGTTTAACTTGTCGTAAGTGATGAAATGTTGTTGGATTATAAATGGTTTATTTTTTCTTAATATGTCGTTTAGCTAGCTACATAAGCTAGCTAGCAAGTATTTGCATGCTAGCTAGCTTCCTGCTTAGCTAAGTTACACCTTGCATTAAAAGGTCCCATGAAATGGCTATTTCTACTGATCATAATTCCTTTGTTGAGGTCGACTAGTCTAGTAGACCTCAACAATGGAATTATGATCAGAGACTTTTGGATTTGGAACAATGTTCCAAAATCACATTGGTTTCTCATACAGCACCTCTGTATAGTATGTGTATTCACTCTCCGTCCTAAACGGCTTGTTGGAGCTCCTGCCCCCCCTCTCCCTGTGAGCCCACTGTGCTCTGATTGGTCAGCTCGCCCACTCTGTTCTGATGAGTCCACCACCGTTACAGCGGAACATCAGTGATTATGTGTTACAATGGCGTTAGCAACCAGAAAATGACACCAGTAAGGACAAACAGATGAGAATGCTGCGTGGGGTCTGGGTGCCGTGTTGGCGGGACGTTGCGGGGCTCGCTGCTCCGCCCTTTGAGGCTCGAGGAGCGGACAGTGTGAGCTGTATTACTGGTGTCGTTTCCTGGTTGCTGCGTGGGGTCTGCGAGACAGCGAGACAGGGCGGAACTCAGCCTGAGCGCACACGCACACTCACAGCCTGAGAAAAGATAAGGCTGAGTGTGTGCTGTCGAAACTCCGCGGAGTAGCGCGGTTGAGAAAAGATAAGGCTGAGTCAGTGTGTGTGTGACGAGGTCCACGGATTGGTCAATTTGGTCGTCGTTACGTCACTATGACCAGGAAGAAAAAAATGGAAAAATAAAAATGTCCAACGAGGTGTTCTGGGGCAGCATAGACAGGTCTTTTCTGTGTTAGAGTTTTACTCGCTACAGGGTGTACTTTGAGGGTTTGTGACTCTGCAGACCGGTTACATGCAGAAAAAGCTACATAGTATGGGACCTTTAATGAAGCAGTGGTGTGGGAAGTATCCAGAACTTAATCGTACTAGGGATGCACGATATTGGTTTTTTGAAACCGATACCGATACCGATAACTTCCTGCTTCTCAAGACCGATACCGATAACCGATAATAATATTATATATAAATATATTAAATGTACCTGTCGTTTTTGCACACCTGGTGGTAAAAAAAAGACTAGTAGTGAGCAAATGACATGAGCATTACTACTATGAACAAAACAAAGCCAAGAACAGTTTTGACTCTTCAAAGTGACCATATTTATTTTCCCAAATAAACACAATTGAGTCAATCAGTCAATGTTTGTAGTCTTTGTCCAGCCACTGCGCCGTCAGACCTAGCATGCCAACGGGGCTAACATCACTGGTCCATATGTCCGTGGTGAAACTTATGCCCCGTACAGTATATCGTTATCGATCAGAGTATGAAGGAGTGTGCATTGCATTTGTTAATACAAATAGCAAGCGAACTATCTAACTCTGAAACTTTGAAATAGTCCCATACTACCGACGACATGTTTGTTTACTGTCTTGGTTTCACGGCTGCACACCATTTACTTCACAGCCAGGCATGAGTTAGGGAGCGCTGGATTTGTGAAAAACTCCCCTCTTCCTAAACCACTAATACCACAGTACTGGCAAACGGGAGGAGCCGAGTGAAAAACAAGCGCCCCTCATCCCAATCCACCACACCGCAGTATTTTTTTCTTTTTTTTACCCAAAAAATATATTGTATGTTATCGGTGCTATTAATACTGTTATCGGGTTTATCGGTATGACGTCATAATTCCTAATATCGGGCCGATAATTATCGTGCATCCCTAAATCGTACTAATCAGCAAGATGTAGCCTACTTCAAGTCTATAACTAACTATTATAAATGATGTCTTGTGATTAAATACTGCTGTCGATGTTTTCAGGCTGTGCTAGCTACTCCTTTTATACGGTTGGATAGGTAGTACAACTGATATGTAGTGGAGTAGAAGTATAAAGTTGCATTTAATGGAAAACTGAAATTGAGCACCTCGCATTTGTGCCTGCGTACAGTGTATAGTAAATGGTTTTTGGTTACATTCCACCACAGGAATGAAGTTAATGTAAATGAAAATAAACTGAATATTTAACATGTTAGACAGGTCACTCAATCTGAGGCAGAGGGAATGGCAATGTGCAGTCTTTGGTTATGGAGCTGTTTGGTCCACTGCTGCATCGCTTGAAGTGATCAGAGCCGAGAGAAGAGCAGTTAGAGCTGGAGCCAGCACCCTGACCAGGAGAAGGTAATGCATTCACTTCACTTAAGCATTCAACTTGCAGATTCCTGCGTTTGGCACTACAACAAAATCCAAAGATTGCTAAGTCCAAATCTGATGTGTACGTTTGTACTTCACTGCACAAAGTTTAGTTAATACATTTTTCCAAATGTTTTTCATAGTGGTTCTTTGTGCTATGTGCTGCTATATTAGCTGATGAAAGTTGCAAATACTTTTATTATATTTGGGGATTTTAATAAATGCATTTGAAACTAAAATAGTTTTCTCTAATTGTATTCAATCATAAATATTTTGGTGTGCATTAATAAATGTATTTTGTGGAGAGAGTAATTCATAAATAAATCAGCAAATACATGTGAAACCCATCTGATTATATGCCACAATACACCTAATTAAATGGACAATAGCTAGTTTCAATATGCGGATGGTCTGCTGATTGGTCAGTTACATGTGCTGATCCTTCAGTCTGAAGAATTCATTTCTTAATGTTGGTAATATATATAACTGGCATAGTGACTACCTTAATAAGGGGATTTGTTAAAAGCTTGGCCTATGTCACAAAGCAACTCTGTCAACAAAGTTCTTTATTCCAAGGGTTTCTTTTTCCATTGTGTAGGTCTCAGACTGCTGCCTCCCTCACCATTCGCACACCAACCTGTTCATGCCAGGAAGGTTACCCCAGAAGTATCGAGCGCGGTGGGCAGCGGACACTTCCTTGGCATCAATCATCACCGGGTTGCACTGAAATCCAAGTAAAGCATAGGAGAAAAGACATCAGGACCCAAGGTAAGAGAGTTACCATTTCATATTTAGTTTTTCTAGTTTGTGGGGATAAAATGCTTGTATTTTAAATGTACTAAAATCAATATAGGGTCAGGTGAAGTTCTCCAAAATGTCTGAACTGCAAATGCAAAATGGAGAGCAAAAGACGGCGTCTAAGAGTACATCAAACATAGCACATTAAAATGACATCAAGAGTGTCAGTGCTTCCTTCTCGTGATCTGTGTCTCGAGATAATAAATGAGTGCCACAAGGGGGCATTCATAAGCCATCAATCGTTATGTCACTGGCGTCACATCACACTGTATATATATATAATAATAAATCTTCAGCAACAAGTTCAGCTGACCTCTAAAAAGCGAGATATGTCCCTCTTATCGCTGACGCCCATGGCAACCACGTTTTCAAAGAGCCAGAAGAAAGGGCGGGTTTCCCCCTCCTTTGGCCGAGCCTCGTGGAGCAGCCTGTAAAACTCAAAGAAGAGGCGGCCGGTGCCCTCTGTGGGACAAAGAGAGGCATTGAACAGGGTTGAATACACAGTAAAGGGCACATACTTATATTTCGATGATCTGTGTATTTTAGATGATCAACTTGTTGGTATTTGACATGATAGGAATCTAAAACAACATTACAAAGAAATGTATAAAAGTGAACTTGCCAAAAAGACCTTTCCGTGCAGGGTTGACTATAGAGAGGTCATTGCATGGGCTTCCACCAATAACTAGGTCAAAAGGCCCCCACTCGTGTATCTGTTTAAAGATAAGAAACAAAGTTAGAAACACAGAGATAAAGACTGAGGCAGTATAGATAACGGTATGCTCCAGCACAAGTTTCAAGTATACTGTGCAAAACATTTTGCTTTTCTGCTCTGATGCCTATAGTTCTCATTATGATTGGTTTAAATGTGTTTCAAATTTAAAACTGGAGTAGTGACCACTAATATCATCATCTCTATCTCATTTGACTTTACAGTCTGTGTTGCCTTTTCATCCAAATATAGTTTTTAGTCAATTCATTGAACATGTCAGAAACAAAAACATACAATAATATATATATATATATATTCTCTTTTCTTTCCTTTTTTTTCTCACTCAAATTAATAATTATAACAAAGTACAAATAAAAATAAAACGATAATAATTCTCAAATAGTCTCTGTCACGTTCAACAGGGGCAAGAAGAATCTTAAAAAAACGTTTCTGGTCCTACCCCCTCTAGCATATATTTTTCTTATAAATAAAATATTAGGTCATCGTCATCAGTGACATGTTTGTCTTTGCTTTTTGTTTTTTTTACAAAAAAATCTGAAAGAAATTACTTTTACAATTACAAGAAATAACAACAAATGGGATTTTACAGGTCCTGTTCATAACCATTAATGATTTGGCTCCTAAATAATACTTTCAGTTTAGATAGACTTTTACAATTCTCTTAATGATGCTTCTGTGTTTCTGTGTTGGTACAGGAACATGAAATGATTTGCAATTCTTGGATTGCCTAACAAGACAATCTGTAGTCATCGCTAGGTGCGTTGTCCCTGTATTTACTCAGTTGTTCAATAGTTGCTCATTTACCGCGTTTAAGCCACAGATAATACCAGTGCATGTTTACTCTTTTGTTTTGCCAACTCCTTGTATGAATCTAAAGCATAATACAACTAATTAAAAACATGCAAACTTCACAAGACCCTAACCAAAAAAAATGTAACTCACATGTTTGCGTGTGACGGTTCTCACATCGCCAACGTACATGATGCGACCCTGATGCCGGACGATACCCACAGTGATGGAGTCCTCGCACACTTCAGAGGCTATATAACGATCCACTTCGATGCCAAGGTCTTTCAGAACCAAAAGCCCTGCACATGATGGGGTCAAAGGTCAGACAGAACATGGTAAAACTGAGGACAAAACTAATTATAGTGCACAATGAAAAGCAGAAACTGATGTGTAGCCTTGGAGCTGTACCTGTATGTAGCCGAGTTAAACAAGGATGAGGTGTCTGTGATAGTGTAAATAAAAGTGTATGTGCACTTAATTTTTCCATATTTATTTAAGCTTTATTGCAATCAAACATCTCCTTGCTCATATTGTAGAGCACATATATCTCATTCTAAAACGTTAATAACCTTCCTCCAACTTCTTTCATCTATTTTTAAAACACTTAAAGAGACCAGCTCCCCTTGACCCAAATCAGTTTGCCTAAAATGTCTTGCCCCAGATGCAGCATACCCAAAAATGCCAGACGTGGACAGACAGCAAAAGTAGGTCTTGCAAGATAATAAAAGACAATTCTTTCCACGTCTACTAATACGAGTTTATATCACATATTGAAGTCAATTGATTAATTACAAAAATGATTGTGAAAATGTTGCATTTAATAAGGAAGCTGGGCATTTGTTTTTAATTGATACAAACGGAACATTTTATAAAGAAAGGCGATCCACTTTTTGTCTAACCTGTTGCTATGCCGTCAAATAGCGAAAGGACACGAATAGGCTTCCTCTTTTCCACCATGACTGGGGGGTAATCCTTTGGTGCTTCCTGAAATATATCACAGGGAGAGAGAGAGAGGGGGAGACAGTGAGCCACAGAGGAAAATGTAGCTCCTTGGTTAGTGGGATTTATATCCTGAAGTTCTATAACTCACAAAATCTTGGTCGTGATTATTTGCAAAGAAGTGCTGGAGACGGCTGGGCCAGTCACTGCGACGCCCGAGCAGACCGAACGAGTTCTTCGGACTACACATGAAGCAGTTCCACGGGTCCTCGTTGATGGCCAAGTGGGCCGCTCCCTGACCCACGAGGAGGTCAACACACTCCACACAGAAACACCTGAACACATGTCGAGGGGGGTTGGTTAGTACAAGAGATAATATTATACTCCAAGAAGACTCTAAACATCAGTATTTCCCAAAGGTTAAGTGGCAGTATCCATTGGTCAGTTCAGTGTGGGTCAAAGATATGGTTTCATTCAGTAACTAGTGATTTGTGTTCATTGTGGGACAGATATTAAATTCCAAGCATACTGTATGAAAACGTGCCTTTTCGGTTGTGATGGTGGATATTTTTCAGCTACACTGAACAAAAATATAAATGCAACACTTTTGTTTTTGCTCC
>CALSBZ010046601.1:1560905-1592873 GCA_943591055.1 Gobionotothen gibberifrons
AGCAAAAACAAAAGTGTTGCGTTTATATTTTTGTTCAGTGTATATCCGATATGACAGATCGGATGGAGATTTGGACATTTATAACGGGTCTGTATGAAGCATAGCTGAGAAACGGCTGTGACAGATTCTCTTCATTTCATGGGGGACTGGGTCTCTCTCTTCTGTGTGTGCCACTAATGCGGTGTTGTTTGTTGTTCGGTCTGTTTGTCAGCATGATTGCGGGTAAATACTGGCCTGACTTTTATGGCACGTGGTGGAAGGGTGTCTATTTTTGTATTTGGTTCTACCAAGTTGTCATGAAATAGTGTCTGCTCCTGTAACTTTGAAATGATGTTGCTGCCAGTCCTTTCATTTCAAATCCACAACATTTCCATGCACCTATTTTTAGTCCTTCCACTTATGCACATTTATAAAAATCCATGTGCATAAGTGGAAAGACTTTTTTTTTTGTTTAGGTTTGACTAGCGCTCTCCTTCTAGTTACGTCATCTTGAAGCAGCTTCTTCTTCACCAGTTTGTTGGCATCTGACTCGGTAATTTCCACCATATTTAACATCAATCCATATACTTTTCAAAAATGTGCATTGCACTAGCGGATGAAAGCTTGCATCAATCACGCGCTTTCTTTTCGCTGATTTTCTGGAAATTCAGTTGTCAACCTGACATTTGTATACTTTTCTTAGATACCATAACACTACATACATACATATTTCTTCTTTCTGCAAAAGTTGCTGGCATAATTTACATTTAATTCTTTATAAAGACATTGTGGCTTTTTTACCACCACCTTCACCACACAGTAAAACTCAGAAGTCATCTCACCGACAGCAGTTGTTGTTTCCGCACATGAGCACCTCTCTTCCTCCGCAGCAGATCGTGCAGTATGACTGATAGCCATCGTCGTCATATTGATATGCACATTCTAGGAAGTGGTTCTGTCACAAGTAGAAACAGATAAGAGCAGTTTGACATGTTTTTAAGATCCAACATGTCATGGGTGCTACTTGAAACATGGAGCTATGGCTTGTTTTTTGACACAGTAGTTGATGTTGAGTCCCCGAGACTTTGAATGACCTCTATGTCAGCTTACCTTACAGCTCTGGCACATTCCTCCAGCAAACAGCGGGTGCTCCCGGCTAATATTCAGACTCCCACAGGAGATACAAATGTCTGCAGAAAGAAGTGCAGCATGTCAGTATTTTAAAAGGGGGGGCGGTCAAAGATGTGTGATCTCTGCTGCTGCGATAATCCAAACTTCACACTTTCAATACAATTATTTGAACAGCTGTTAGGCGAAGATCTAATGAGCTTAGCAGGTATCTATGTTTGGAGAGGACTCACAAGAGAGCAGCAAATCGTGGAAATATGATTTCTACATGTTGACTCTTTTATTGTTTTATTAAGGTTGATGTATACATTTCTGCTTTGCTAGGCAACGACAAGGGCAAGTTTAAGGCATATAGGTGTTAACTCTGAGAGGCTGCTTCAAGCCAGAGAGCTCAGCGGACACTTCACTTACCCTCTATGCTGCGGCACTTTTGTCTCACTTCTTGAACCAGCCGCTCTGGAAATACAAAACATGAGACACCTCCATGAGTTATTTAGGATTAACACTAAACATAAATGTGCAAGGTCAGCAGTATCTCCTTTTAACCTACAGTGAAGTTGTTGTAGTTATTTATAATCATAGATCAGAAGAAGGAAAAAACAACATGACAATGAATAATATCCAGCAGCCATCTGTGTAAATGCAGAACTATAGTTTTCTTATAATAGTCTAAAACTACTTTTGCTTGTGCATACATATATGTACAGTAATTCTGACTATGTAGAAGAAATGCTAGAAGTTGTAAATCATTAATTTATTGGCCCATTTTTTAAAAAGCTTTTAAAGAAGAACTGAATTGCAGGCCTCTCTGGACAAGATGATTAATGTAAGTTCGGAGCCACAGAAGCCCTAAAACGGACCCCTGTGGTATACCAAATTCTAAGGGGAGATATTTTCATCATAAGAAGAGAACAGGATACATTTAGGTCCAGTTTGGCAGTAAATCCATTCTGGCTACTTTTTTATGAAGGACTCATGTTGCATTATTATCTTTAGCAATAGCAGTATATGTACATGGTGCATTGAATGCTCCTGGACTAGTGATGAGGAGTAAATACGTAATGAGATGCTCATAGATCTCACTCAGAATTAAGAGTCCGAGCCGGTGATGATATTTATAAAAGTTGTTTGGAAATGTAGTACGGCTTGAGCCTTTTTGTATTGTCACATCACTCACTTCCATGTGAAACCTGCCTCTCTAATGGACCTCTTGTCCACACACTACTTCTGAGACCACTTACTCTAATGCTGAGTCTGTCCCATGGGGATGAATACAGAGTTCATGACTCCTATTTAACCCAATAAATGAGGCAACCTTACCTCGTGTCCTCTCATCAATGATGTCCTTGACCTTGAATTTCTCTGTTGTGCTTTTGCGAGGCTTTTTGGCTGGAGGAGGCGTATAGGCTGCAGCTTCAGGCTCCACCCACATCTCAGGGTAGACCTCCTTATATGGGTTACGCTCCTCTGGGGGGCACAGCATGTCAAACAATTAAAATGACAAGCAACAACATGAATAATGCAATTACACCCCTAATTTTAAGAAATGTGTACTTGGAAGAAATCCATTAACAGCTTGTATCTGTGAAATGTAAAAGAGATTGACTTCCTCTCACCTTCTGGGGGCTCTAAAGCCTTGGGTCCAGTGGGTTGAAATCCTGTCATAGCCCAGTCAATCATCTGCTTGTTCAGCATTTCCACTGATTTGGAGGTTTCTGTCTCATCACTGTCGGGGCAGGCCATGAAGGCTTTGCCTGCCCGGGTGCAAGCCGCCTGAAAACAAACAATATTCGAAACTGAAGTTTATCCTCCTTACAGAAATATAGTCCAGTAAATGATCCAGTGTGGGCTCAACCAAAGACATTGATTTGATATCCTAAAAATGATTTGATAATGTTCTCTGTATTCCACATCTAAGCACTTTACCGCAGTACATTTCAATGCCTTGGTTTTATGGAACATATGGGAAATTAACCGTACAATTTATTGCGGCGTGTTAAATCAGAGGAAATAGTTCCAGTGCTTCATTGCCTGTAAAACCACAATTGAGGAGCTCTTTTCCAAAACGCTATAAAAGCCAAATTGAAAATTGAGTTTGTTGTGCCATTTTTGCTGTGTACTGAACCTATTCACTGCTCTATCAACGTTTCATGCCAAATCGCTATATATCCTATATATATATATATATATATATATATATAAATTTAATATTAACAAAATGTGTGGGTCTAGGTAAAAAATTTCATTTTCCTGACAACTATTAAAATGGATATATAGCGTTTTGGAAAAGAGCTCCTCAATTATTGTTTTACAACATGTTAATGAGTGCGCTTGCAAGGCTTTGATAGTAGTACTTGGCACTATTGTATGTATAGGGCATGGCTGGCAGTCTACCCCTGATATCAGACTTCATGCTAAAGCTAAGTGTCTTGAGGCTTTGGCTTGAGTTTAATTTTAGCGCACAAACAGAGAACTGGTCTATCTCGGCTTTAAATGTATGAACAAGTGAAAACAACTGCACAGCGATGTATGTAAGATGTATGTTTGTATGTAACACTAGCAACTATAACTATTACATTTGCTGTTATAAGAAAAGCAGTTGTGTAATGTTTTAAGCAGGTCAATCAATAAATGCTCTTATTCTCACCTGTAGCACCTCATAGATGGCTTTCTTGTACATGGGCTGCTTGTTGTAAGTTGGTTGGTGAAAGGCATTACTGAAGGAACTTAAATTCATGAGTTTCTCTACACAGACCTGTAGAAATACACAGAACATTACATTACTTCACGTTTGAAGAATTGTTGTTATTGGGATAAAAGTCTCTAGGCATTGATGAGAAATGGAGAAAGGACATCATATTGATACAAAAAAGGATTATAAAATATGTGGTTGTCACTCTCAATTTAAGGCTGTTAAGCTTGATTTCTGGTGAAAGAAACATTGCCATTGGCTCTGAACGCTCACCACTGAGAACTTTCCGTCTCCAAACCACATGACCCATCTGGTTCCCTCGGCCGCTCGGCTCCGCCCCGTCATCCACCAGGAGACGACGCGGCCCGGCCACCACGAGAAACCTCGCAGCTTCCCCCAAACCAGCTCGCCGATGCCAAAACCACGACCGTCCTGCAGCCAAAACAAAAAACCAAATCATCCGCACTGTTTAAACTTCTAGGCATAGTTGTGAAATATTTTCTAACCACTGTCTGCTTCAGTTTGTTGAACTTTTGGGTTGGTACATTCGAGTAAGGAACGTTTTACTGCCACAAGGAGATTTACAAAATGTACAGAGTTCAGCTGGCTCGTTATTCAGATATGATATAACTCCCCAAAAAAACATTTGACATGGAAAATCAAATCTTATGAAGGGAAACAAATGACGTACAGACAGGCATGTAATAATCGTCAGTTGAGAAAATTCTAGAACATTAACGTAAAGGAAGAATATGCATCGAGTCGAACGACGACACGAAACAATGCAACCTCTTCAGCACCATGGAGACCAAAGTTAAATAAAGAACACATTTAATATAAGACAATAATATAACACATCATATTTAATATACAATATATAAAGCCTATTATGCTATACTAAATACTCAACACTACAAATTGGGGCTGGAGATATGTGATTAATTTAATTATGATTAATATTATTAACAGTGCAGAAAAATATTTAACTCTAACCATCACACGATACAAAATAACAGTTTGCTATTTTTGCTTTAAAAAATAATTGTATTGATTTTAAAAGATTTTCAAAATGGTTGCTGAATATTTGTTTGCTGATTTCCTTACCGTTACATCTCTAAAATGAATCTTCACAGATAATCCTAAAACTGAATGCATAAAAAACTGTACATTTTTCTTCAAACCCTTAATGTATATGTAAAAGGACACGTTCACAGATTATTAATATTGAAGTTTGTTTAAAACCAAGTGAAGCCCTTTTTTACATGTTCAGAAAAAAAATAGTATAATGTATACATTTCATATACAGTCAGAACTATACCTGCTTCTGAGTGAAATATGCAAAACCCATGCAACACGCTTTGTGCTGCATATCCTCTGCGTCATTTCAGCACTTTCTATTAAAAGTCAACATGACATATTTAGTATTTTTTTAAAGCTTTCTGATCTCTAGTTGTAAAACGCCTAAACTTGAATGGCCGCTTAACTCGACATGGATTAACCTGGCTTTAGACTAAATCCTTCTTCCAATACAGAGCTCTGTTCGTCTACAGCCGATCATTAATCAGTGTGAATCCATATCAATCTTACCTCATACTCGGGCTCAGTGTCTGCAGGCTTGGGGGACGTCTTGTCTCCCCCCTCGATGGCGACGGGTTCGGGGGTGGTTGCCACGGTGGGGGAGGCGGGGTCAGTGGGCTGCTGCTGCTGCTGAGGTGGCGGCGGCTGATGTTGTTGTTGTTGTTGTGGTAACGCCGGCTGTGATTGCTGTTGATACTGAGGCTGCGTGTGAGACTGAGGCTGCTGCTGCTGCTTTGAAGGCGCTGGGTGTTTGATTATTGAGACTTCTTCTTCTTTCTCTGTTTCGCTCTCCTCGTGATCCTTCATCGTGTTCATCGCTGACGTCAGTTTGGACTTTTTCTCTGCCTGAAATACAGTAACAGCAGTGATGAGGACACGACTTTCAAAGGATGTGTCCAGTGTTTAATACAAGCTGGATACTTCCTTTTTAAAATATTAAAAAAAATTGAAAATACAAAAAAATAACGAATTGTTCTTTCAAAAAGCTTTCAGAATATGTAGTGTACAGGAAAATAAAAACATAAATGCTGATTTAAATCAGGAACAATTATAAACTCCTGCTCACAAATATACAAATAGGACTGTTTGAAAAAAATCCTCTCCCACTAAAGACCTTTGCGAGTGATAAACTTGATAGAAAAGTCTATAACAACTGGCCGACAAAAAGAAACTCTAAATGTTAGATTCAAGGCTCAGGATAGGTCAAAGAAGAAATTAACTAAAATCTGCACAAGCAATATTTGCAATCTTTAGGTGCTTTGGGTAGCCAGTGTTTACTGTAGGTGCCATGCACACACGTTTTTATCTTTTTTAAATATTGAGATTTTCCACATAGGCACGACTAAATAAACAAGACTTATCAGTTTGGCTGATAGGTCATAATTCCTATTTCTGCCGAGGAAGATTAGTTGATTTTTTCCTAGGTTTTCTTTCTGTTGATACTAGTATGGGACATGGGCAATACACAGGACGGATACATGAATGTTTTTGGCGTAGGCCTGCAGTCATTGAGTGCCTATTATGCAATGTAACACTTCCATTTCTGCCCCGTTTTATGTTTTGTCCTTATTAAAGTTATTATTATTATTATAGTTCTCTGTGGGTCTGTCACTGTTGTAGCAGCAACCTTTCTCTCTCTCTCACTCACTCACGCACTCACTCACGCACGCACACACACACACACACACACACACACAGCCATCTGACCATTATTTATTTAAGAATTGTGATCAATGAAGCTTCAGTTTTACCTGGTTAAATAAAGGATATATATATGCCCCATTATCAAACGCTTCTACCTGTATCATGGCCATGCAGTACTCTCAATTCAATTGCATTACTCCTAAATAAAGTATACATAGAGGGTGATAGCATGTGTAAGTGAAGAATCTTGATTGTTGGAGGCCGACGGCTTTTTCCAACATGCTTTTATCTCCATTCATCATCAGCACGGCGTACAGTAACTCTATAGTGTCCCGAGCTGAGGTCACTGGGTTTGTGGTACCTGACACTGGTGGGTCGATCAGAGAGGACGCAGCCGGGACTTAAGCCTCTCACTGTAAATCCCCAACAGCTGCACTTGTTCTGATGTCTCTCTCCCAAACACACACACACACACGGTAGGACTCACATGCACACACATGCTAACTTTCTTCTTTTCCTCCTCTTTTCTTTTCACACACACTGACGGAATATATATATATATCTAAAGTCCCATATACAAACACGTGTTTAGTCCTACTATAGGCTCCACGTGAGAGCCATGCTGCACAGCTGTGCTTACGTTCCTCAAGTGATTCTCAGGTTCTCAGGACACACACACACACACACACACACACACACACACAGTGGAGTGGGTTCGGAGAGCCGGAGTGAGAGCACAATCCTCCATCCCCTCTCCCAGTGTGACTCGTAAACAATAGAGCCTTTAAGGGGAGGTGGTGCTTAGATGGCCTGGGGAGGGGTTTCGGCGTAGAAGAGTAGAAACATGTGCTCTTCAATCAAGAGGCTCTGCTGTGGTTTATAAATATCTGTACTGTACTGCTGGACGGATAGTTCAAAGCCATATGTGTTAGGCTTCCTGGCTCCAGCACAGGCACATTGGAGTTAGTGTTCGACAGCCTGCTTGGATGTGTGGTTCCAGATGGTAAACTGCAAAAACTAACAAATGTCAATTACACTGCTAAGTACGTGATGTGTATTGGGAGGAACAATCTGTAATCATGTCGGAAAGTGAGGCAAGCAGTTGGTGGAAGAAATGCGCTGACAGAGAAAAACTGCAACGGGAGTTTTAATGAATTTAATCCAGAGTGAGTTACTTCATCGTCTAGTATGGCTGCAAATAACGATTATTTTCATTTGTTTACTTTCCAAATTAATGAAATGATTGTTTGGCTTATAAAATATCAGATACAAGTAAAACACGTCCTTCCCAGTTTCTTAAAGTGTAAGGTGTTTTTATCATAGCAAAACACAAAGATATTAAGTTTAAAATGAAAAAACTGCATTTTCTGCCACTTTGCATGAAGATTATTGGTAATCAAAATAGTTGGCAATCATTTTCCATCACGTTTTGTTAAACTAATCATTGTAGCTCTGTTGACCATTAACCGCATATATAGTGGGGGACTTTAAAATGGCAGTAAAGCAGCCAAACTGCTGTTACTGGGCTAATTTTGGCGCTTTTAGGGTCAAACTGTCTCCACAGTCCCTTTTTTAGTCAGAGCCAATAAGAAAGTGACGCTGGAAAAGCCAGTGGGGGGAGGAGAGAAAGTACAGTGGCTATAAGAACCAGATATTTGTCTCTGGACCTCTTCCCAGTTGTAAATGCCCCCCTTTTTGGGGGCCTCACAGTGTGTGTGTGCAGCTCCACCAGCAACACAGACCCTCCGAGTCTAAAGAGTAGAAGAGGAAAGGAGGTAGCAGAGACAGAATGCGGTCTTTATCATTTACCCACGCCTGCCTGTCACTGACAGCTCAGAAATACCACCACTTATATCCGCTTGTCACGCCGCGCTGAAGACACATATAAAAAATGACAGCAGACATACTGAAGATGTAAACACACGGCAGAGTAAATGTGTTTAACAACGTCTAAAAATCGACACTTTCTTCCCCTTGAAAAACGATATGCATTCGATGGAAAACCAAACCCTCAGTGGCCGTTTTGACGTACATGTGTTATGGATAGAGTGAAAGCAGAAGCTCTTCAGGGCTCGAGCAGAGTGTAGAGGCATGTTGGGTGCACAATGAGGGATAATCTGACTTAAAGTCTGTGCAGCATGATACCCTGAGGGCTCAGGGGTGACGGAGTGCACTGTGAGAAAAAAGAGAACAGATATTACACTCTGGGGTGTGGAGATGATACTTTAGCCTCCCATCTTGGCTGTACTTGTTAACAAAAAGGTCACGTTTACGGCGTAGCTTCAGTTATTTATAAGACAACAACTGCCTGTTATAAGCTGTTAACATTACGAGGTACAGTTATTAGGCTCAAAGCGCCAACACATTGTTTCATAAACCCTGAACACTCCCATGTAATACAGGAATTAAAACAAACTAAATAAGTTGTTAAAGCAGTAGTTCAGGTGCAATGAAATCACAACAACCAAGCTTTCTGCAAACTGAGTAAAGGTCAAAGTTAGATGAAAAAAACTGTCACTAAACATTACTTCCTCACACAACGTGACAGCGAGCCTTTGAAGCAACACAAAAGACGTTGACCTTTGAATGCAGTAGTGTCTCATGTGCAACAGGCAGCAGAGACACAGCAGGGACTGTTTTGTGTAATTGTTTGATGGGTTTTACAATGACATCGTTTTTCAGTGCAAAGAAATTATCTCATCTGCTGAGCAGCACTGCAAACAATTAATAAAAAACGTCCTTAAGACACGACAGGTGTAGGTAACTAAACATGCATCAGACAAGGAATGCAAAAGCTGGTCTTAAACCGTGAAAAACGTGCTGCTTTTTAAAAGTGGAAATGCTGCCTGAAAAAGTGCACAAGTGGCAGGTTCTGTTCATTCATTAACCTGATTTTAGCACAGGTCCCTACAAAGGCTGTGTATTTCATGAGCAGCCTTGGGGGGGTCACACCCAAATAGACCATCTGGTTCTCATTGTATTGCGTCCTTTTAAGAGATAATTAGGAATATTACAGAGTCAGCCATGAATACATAAACAGAATCCCCCATGAATCCACAAGTGGAGTTGTAAAAAAAAAAGGCTCCCTGTGGAGGCTGCTCCGTTCCCTCCAAAGCCCTTTAAAATCTTTTCAAGTTATCAAATACCTCCTCTCGTAGTAAATCCACGGCCTACATTAAACAGAAGAAAGTACACACTGATAGCAAGTAAAACGATTTGAGGCCTACACAACAACTTTTTCCCCCAAAATGTTATGTAAGGTGAAATCATGGCAAAACAGCAAAACCCTTTAGGTGAATATATCCACTCTGACATGTCTTTGCCTTTTTAAGAAATAGTTTCAGCACATTTTCACCCCACGGGAAAAACTTTTTCACAGAGGCAACTTTTTTCCCCCAAACACGGCTAAAGCCTGCTCACTCTTCCTTTTTTTAAAGAGACGGTTTCCCTTTAAGCTGAGCTGAGCAGATGGTCCACGGCAACTCGTGGAAATACCTGAAGTCAGCATATTCCCCTCGCTGTAAGCAGGCTAATCAGACATGCACACTATCCCTCCATGTTACCAAACAAACAATGCAGTGCACATACCCATACACACCAGCGCGCAACCTTCATAATCCAGTGTGGGGCTTGAGTTTTTTTTCACCCCCACTCTCAGGGTAGAAGAGATCGCTTAAAAAAAGAAAGCATGAACATTTCTTTGTCTGGGAATTCAGGGTCAGGTGATTGCTGAAAGGAATTCTGGTTGGCTAGAGAGGACTTGCAAAATCCTGGCAGCGAGCCAAGAGGCTGTCTTGCAAGCAGGGCTGGAAATTTGCTGCAAACCTCATCTTCACCCTCATATCCATAGCACAGAGTTCATTTCCATAGTTGGGGGAGGGGTCAGGAGAAGAATGGGGGAGGGAAAGGGAGAGGGAGGGACGGAGAAGTCCACTGTAACTCTAGGCGCACATGAACAAAAAAAAGAGCGATCCCGAAGAAGTGTACGACGGCAGTAACCCTTTCAGCCACCATGTCCTCCCTGCTGCAGAAACATGCAACAGCAAAAGCTCTGTGTCAAGAGCAAACTGAAACTCGGCATCACATTACTCCCCCCGAAAGCAGGAAAGGGCTTTGATGCCAGCATAAATCACTCTTTTGTGTAAATTAAATCAACGCTTGCTATTCACCAGATGAAATAGAACCGAATATACAGAATTTACATCTTACAAATCCCCTTTAAATCTTAGCCTTGTACGGCTGCTTGTTCCAGAAGATCCACCTCTGCTTGGTAAACCTGAACTGCCTGATTGCCTCATATTTTACGACATTTCACATGTGGGACCCTGGCATGTCTTGCTAATTTGGCAATATTTCTTCCCTGGAGACATTTTTATGGCCACTCTCCGATCCCTCTCTGGAGTCGAGCAAACGGGGGGCTTGGGGGAGGGCAGAAGAGATGGAAGACCCCCTGTCGATACTACGGAAACTCCTCATTATGTAAGAGAGGAAGTTGCACTACATCATATTACTACCAGGAGTCGTATTTAACACGACTAAGTAATAGGCAATGTGGAGAACTCCATATGAATTAGCTTTAACATCGGGCTGGCATAGTTGCTACTATTCATATTCCAAAGGGGAATTACAAACGTGTGTACGTTATCACATTTTCGAGAGATTTTCTGAATGCAGCAAAAAATATCAGTTTGTTGACAATAACTCCATTCAGTAGCTCTCCATACAAAATCACAAGATTACATTTTCTTTTCTCTGAATACCTAAAGCACTTCGTGTGTCCTTGACCTTTGAAGGTTGTCAAAACAATCTCACCAATAGGTCCTTTTGGCAGCTGGTCTGAATAAGTTAAGAAGATTCTAATGATACAACCTAAAGCTCCGAAATACATACTAAAATGTAATCTGAATAACTCTGTATAAAATAAATATCTAAGGCTTCTAAAAAAATGTTTCCCATTGGCAAATGTAGCGACTAAACTTCCATAAATAAAGTGTCTGTAAAGGCTAAACTAGGCTCATCACCTTGACTCATTCCAAATAAGAGTTCATGCTGAAGGTAACGTTTCAGGATGTTTCATATCGAAAATAAAACCATAACCAAAGCAGGACTATCCGGTCATCAGAAAATATCTGAACCTAGCTCACACTCTTCAACATCCAAACCCTGGACTTAAAACCATTATACCACACCAAGGTGACAATTTACAGAACGGATAACCAACGTGCAGTCTACACAAATAATTACAACAATAGCAATATGACTAAAGGCTAACTAAGGTTTGGCTTCTGCAGTGAAAGAGCTTAAAGCGCTTAAAGTCAGTGTTCATTTAGAGCACTGCAACTGTTTTGTGAAACCCCTCCAATAACTTCTAGTTGAAATCTCTGAACTTTTCAGAAAATCGCTGTTGACCTCATCGTCTCATGGTGTAAAAAGTCCAAGAAACCGATGGAAACAGATGCAAACAGATATGAAAGTGTCTATTTTCCAATGGCAGTTGGAGTGTTGATATGTTTTCAAGATATTGTCATAAGGCGCGTTCACACCGCAGTACTTTTCCCACAAAGGTTCATGAGAACTCTTTAGTTCTCATGAACTAAGTACAGATCGCGTTCACACCGGAATAAATTCCTGGGAGAGGATTAGGCAAATGAAGCCGCTGACGTCACTTCTTCTTCTTCTGCTGCTTTGGGTTTACTGGCAGGCCGCAAACAACTTCACGGCGTATACTGCCACCCGAAGTCCCCGGCCGGAAGTCCCCGGAGTTGGGGACTGGGACTCCCAGCAGCTTCTACTGAAGCCTTCCGAGTAAATCCCCAGAACGCCGACACCTCCTCATCTCCACCGCTCCCATGTTTTCTTTTGTGTTGCCATAAGTTAGTCTCTTTGCGTTTCTGCGCTGGGCTAATGCTAATGCTAATAATGCTAATACGAGGATAATAAAATGGCGGCTTCACAAAACATTTTTTGAGTTTTACGGGGCCTGGTTTGCATTCCGCCCAGCCAATCAGACACAGGAACCTTTTTCTCCCACGAAAGTACCTGCTCTCTAGCAGGGACGGAACAGGGGGTAAAAAAGGTTCTCTAGAACTCATTTTTGTTCCGGCTCTTTTTGGTGTGAACGCGACATTTCGGAACTATATCGGAACTAAAGTGGGAAAAGTACTGCGGTGTGAACGCGGCTATTGAAACAAACCCCATTTCTGCTGGGAAAACATTGCAAAATGGACACAGGTCCTGAATTAACAACAACATTGTCGTGGGGGGACCATTCATCATTTCAAGGCTTTTTCCTGTGCTAATACAATGGACAAGAACAAAGTCAGGAAATGCAGGAGCTCACTGAGCCAAGGCGCTGGAAATCCACTGAAGTAAATGGTACCTTCATGAGATATCAAATGACCCATCAAATACACTTGGCTGTGAATGCACCACGAGCCCTATCTTTAGCCCCAGCAGCTTGTGAACCTGTAATCTACGGTGGCTGGGAGAGAGCTGGGGTACTCACCTCCGTCTTCCACTTGGCCAGCCACTCCTCTCTGGTCCTCTTGTTAATGTAATAAGGGTCACCAGCCTGGAAGGTTATTCTGGGCATGGGCCTCTGACGAAGGCTGATCTCCCAACCAACTCCCCTCTTGCCTCGACCTGCCTGTTTAAGATGTTAAAAAAAAAAAAAAAAAAAGTTAGCTACTTGTTTTTTATTCTTCGTTTTTCTCTTATAAGGAAGCATAAGGATTTGTAGTAAATATGTCACCTGTCACTGGAGCCTTATACACTCTAGTTAATAAGTGAGGAGATGGGGTTGTCTCATTTCCAAAAAGATGAGGACTCAATGTTGGTATGCCCTTAGCTTGTGATTGGTCAGGCAGTAAGAAGTCATGCCACAGTGTCTAATCACAACACCTGAAGGTCACCAGCCCACTGATACAACAAGCTTCCAAGTGTATTTGATATTTCAAATGTATACAGCATTAGGTACCATTCCCTACAAGTTCAATGGCAAGAGAACTACTCATGTTTTCTGAACCTTGAAGATAGTCGACGATGCAAAGCTTCTAGTCTATCAATGGTGAAAAAAACGGTTTACTCTTTGCAAGAGAGTAGCTGGCCAAACAATTTAACAATGCATAAAAAGAAGCTTAAAGGAAATGTTTGATATTTCGAGAAGTTAACTTTCTTGCTGAATGTAAGATAAGAATTGTTTTTCAACATATAAGGTATTCATTAGTGAGTTTAAGGATGCTGGTTTGGGGGAGTTATTGTTAGGAAGAGGCAGGGAAGCTGTTTCCCCTCGTCATGTTAAGATAAGCTTACAGGCTCCAGCTTCATATCTAACAGAGAGAATGGCATCAATCTTCTTAACTCAAGCTTAAAAAAGCAAATAAGCGTATATCCCAAAATGACAAAACTGTGCCTTTTCTAAAGGGATCAAATGTACCGGTAAATCCTTGGACAAAGCCGGGCTCGCCGCTTTCCAGACTTTTTGCTAAGCTAAGATAAATGTGTAAGATATTCTCTTTGCAAGAAAACAAATACTGTAGGTGTATTTCCCAAAATGTCCTGACCAGCTATAGTCATGAAGAACACTCAAACCTCCCCTCAAAAACCGTACAACAAAAAAGTCATTCAATCAACCTACAATCCAGGGTAAGTCATAACACAAAAGAGAATTGCTAGTTGGGTTGGCGTATTCATAACATACCAGTTTGTAGGAGTCAGGTGCAGAATGTAGTTGTATTCAACATTTCTGCCACAATAGCTGCCCTTTTGTCAAGTCAAAGAAAAGCTGTTATGCTTCTGTTCAAGCTGCAGCACAGCCATCGATCATGCTTGGCAAGCAGAGGCTTCACAGTTTGTGACAGGAAGGGTATTTCACCCTCACAAAGGAAGCTACAGCCGTGGCACCTTGAGACTTACATCCGCGAGAGAACACAAAGACTGAATGGAGCAGAAATCTTACCTCGGTCTTGACTGCAGCGCGCCGGTCCTCCTCCTTGTGCTCCACATCTAGAGAGAAGACAGCGACACAATGTATGGCCTGAATCATTCAATAGAGAAGGACATTTGACCACCTCCGTTATCCTTGTATCTGTGTTGAGATGAGGTGGCCTTGTGTTCATAAATAACCCACATAAGACATTTATTAAACCAATAGTGTTAAATAGGCCCTATTAGGCTTGTAGGGGGTTTCCCTGTCCTGCAGTGTGTTGTATAGGTTTGTGTGCATGCACATGTTAAAGGCAATCTGCAAAGGCAACGTTTCTCTAACACAATAGGGCCCGTTTAAGCTAACATCAGCCCATTTACTACTTGTTTGATCAAATGTAAAAGTATATATTAAAACTTCTGGAAGAGCCACTCCTCAATTGTGCTTCTTTTTTTTTTTTTAAACGTCTGTGGGAGCCATGTGAAACTTTGATGCAAAGCAGAGCATGTGGAGAGGCTGCCCAGGTTATGATGAGTGTGGACCCGGTTCAGGTTTACTTTGGCTAAAGTCACACTTCTGACCTAATATCCCCCCCCCCGTCATGACACACAGCTGGTAGCTATTAGCAGGACCCCTCCCACCACTGACAGAGAGGCATGATGGTAACAACGTACTGCTTCTCTTGGACATGACTCTGGGGGAGTTTGTAATCTGCCTGCCAGTCTCCAAAGCCATAACAGGATCAAGACATGAGTAACTCTCCCTACATATTTAAGTAAGGGATAATGTGCAGCGACGCGGTCATTATGGGGAAAAGAACACCGACAGGCTGATCAGGAGCCCGACGCGAAGCGGAGGGATCTAGATCTGCATGCAGTTTGCTTTTCGCCCAAACTGTATACAGTTAAATCGAACTGACTTGTTTGTGCAGATGTAAGCGTCCTTAACAACGGTCAATAAATCCTTGACAGCGGTCTGTCTGTTCTGAATTAACAACGTGTCACGTGTTGTGAATTGACCAATCAGAATCGAGTATTCAACTAAACCATGTAATAACATGCAATAACTAAGTGTAATATGGACATGATCATACACTTCTTTTGTATTGACCATGTACTCTTACAGTACCTATACTGCACATTTGATATTGTAATACCTATATAAGGTAATCCCTAACATTATTATATTTTACGAGGAATACTGTTTTGGCATTGTGTATATTTTCGATACATATTGTAATTCCATACTCTTTATATTTGCACACTTCCCATGTGTTTTGCAAATGCTGCATCCCTCAGTGATTTATTTAAATTCGTATTGCTGCAATTGAGTTATGTATGGTGGTAGATCCTACAAAATGTGCTCACAATATAAATTCACCCTAAGGTCGATTACGTTGGAGTTGGCCTACAGTAGATATCAGGGGAAGTTCATATTACTATCACTTAAACACATTGTGCTCTTTAAACTTAAAGACTTTTACCTAAGTCAAATATGTAATTTAGGACATTACTAAACACTTCATTCCGTAATGGAGTGTTTTAACTTTTTCTAGTAAGGTTGATTTGGATGAACTAAAGGATATAAACAGTTGACAGCACTGATGTATTGTAAGGATTGAAAACCCTTGAACACTATCAGCGGTTTCTTCGAAAGACAAATATTTTCCACAGGAAAGAAAATGCCCAGATATACAGCGGAAGTTGCAAAAGCAGAAGCGAAGGTGCAGCAGCAGACTGTCAAGAATAGCACAGAAGATATTTGGTTAAACATGCGCCAAAACCGCAGTCTAATAAAAAACCACTATAAAAAGCTCCAGTTGGGATTTCCCATTAACTTGGCTGTGATTTAAGATGTGGAGTTCCATGTTATTCATTCTTTAACAGCATTGTTTCCCTTTGTTCAGCAGAGCAGTGAGGGGTTAGCCAGGGAGCATGGACACCACCCAACTGAAACACTAAGACAGCAGAGAAAGGCTTTCACCCATGGCAGCAGCAGCAGAAAAATAGATAAACAAGCCAAAATCAGCTTCATCCCAGAAGCCAAACACCCCATGTCTTACTTTCGCAACGTTTACTTTTCAATGTAAGCAAGTGTGCCTTAAATTAGCATGATGGCACAGCCTGAGTAAACACGGCTATCTGCTGAGTCGCAGCCCAAACACTATCATAACACTTGAGCCCTGAGAGGCCCAGGACAACTTTTGATGGCATGTTTTCTGCACGGCCAACACCGGCCTGTCAGTGAAGTGCCCTACACACCGGGTCCAGACAATAGTCCGCTCTCTTAGCAGCCTCTTCAAGTTTTTTCCATATGTAGCTGAGCCCCCTCTCTCCCCCATGCTCTTTTTTTTATCCTCAACAACTCCTCATCAGGAATAAGTGACTATATAATAATAAATCGGTGAGGCGGTGCAGACTGCTAAGGTCATTGGGTTTGTGAGGGGTTCTGGCTAATGTTGCCCACAGAGGATATACCTCAGCAGTTTGAGAGGGCTCTCATATAGCTGGAGCTGAAATCCTTTCTGTGCCCTCCAGATGGATAACAGAAGCCCTGTTTAGCAACACACTGCCCCCCCCACCAAAGACTCACCTCTCTAAGACTAATATACCAAAGCTCTCTCTATTCAAACCCTGATTAGTAATAACTAATATCTCCCTGTATGTATAGAGAACCGCAGTGACGCGTCCTAAAACCCGGAAGTAAGTTAGCATTTTTACCACTTCCGGTTCCTTCGATAAAAAGCAATGCAATTTCTCCATAGGATTTTGGAAAATAGCTCCAAATAAGGTCTGCGTTTGACACAAATTGAAGAGACAGATCACGTTTTGTTCTACGACATTAAATACATCAGCAGTGACCCCGCTGGTGATTTCTGAAGAGTTTACGTGTCTGAAAAACGATGGTTGTTACCAAGTGGCTGAATAGGACTACAGAAGTTGTCCAGGACGTTTTACGTCATTACACCGAACACGTAAAACACTCCTCTAAGTTTGTTTGCCCTGTTCTGCTTGAAAGCAAGTACCTGCCTCCTGCAACCTGTTCAAACAAACGCTTCAACTTGTACCATTTACAATCTGTATGTTTGAATATGGATCTTAAGTTGGCGTGACGTTGAAGCAGCGACCCTGCTGTAGTTCCTTTATAGCATAACGTTAGCATTTTGCTTCTGGCGATTAGATTTACGATTAGAAAATTATAAAAGTAGGGTAGACATGTGGATATTATCCGGCTGAACAAAACGTGATCCGTCTCTTAAATGTGTTTCAACCACAGACCTTATTTCCAGATATTTTCCAAAACCCTATGGAGAAATTGCATTGCTTTTTTGTCGAAGGAACCGGAAGGAGTTTACTTCCGGGTTTTAGGACGCGTCACTGCGGTTCTCTATAGTGTTGCTGTTTAGTGCTTTAAAAAGACGTCATGCAGATGCAACCGTATATTTGGTCCGTTCACAGAGTAACTCTTGGCACTACTTGACACTTTTGTCCCACAATCCTTTGCACCAACCCTGCTTACTATGCTGTAATCCTATATTGCTCTTTTCCTCCATAATATTCTGATGTTCTAATGGAAAGAAATCCTGTACATTTTGTTTTATTGAGTCGTAGGCTTCATATTTTACTCACAAACTGACAGCAAGTGTGTGTGTGTCAACAAACTATCTATCCTGCATTTCGTTCATACATTGCAACATGACTGCTGCTGCCCGCCTGCAGCCTCAAAGAAGAAGAAAACAACATGTCGCCAACATCTGCTGCAGGTATGGAGGGACCTGCAGAACTCTGATCTAGTATGTTCTACGGTTTTGTGGCTAAAACTGCTTGTGCTGACAACTTTGTTCCTCTTTCTGTTGAGTCCATGCAGTCTGCTGTTTGTCGCCTCTTGAAAATGTAAAAGACATTTCCTGCGTGTCCATTATATTCAAACCGACACTTTAAAACAGTCTATGGTGACATACTGGGTGTTAAGAGTTAATTTATGAGTGTCACTGTGTTCAGAGCTAAGGAATAAATCATGTATTGATGTTGCCGCAGTTTACATTAATTTCTTTCAGTAAAACGTGGTTAAGATTTGATGCTGTGAAGCAAGTCAGTCAGTATGATAGTGATTTCTGCGATAGGGATTGTTGTTTTTTTATGGCAAAAATCATAATCTCGATTATTTAGGTCAATAATTGATATCACGATTATTAAAAACGATTATCCATTTACTTTGAAAACATGATTTTATTGGAGAATTCTTTTTTAACCGTATGTTTTTAACAGTTGATTACCCTGAACTTTAAGTATAACTCAACTGAAGAAAAAAAAAGTAAATGTTTTCGTAATCGTTGCAAGCCATAATCGTAATTGCGATTAAAATACGATTAATTGAGCAGCCCTACAGTAGCTAAGGTTAGTCTATGTGTGAGAGTCTTAGTGAGATACTAGCTAGCAGCAAACCACACTGCTCAAAGGTTTTGTATTGCATTTGTATATTGTGTTCCCTATATTTTTCTTCTGCACAAACCTAAATCGAGGTGTTTAAATAAGTGTACTTTTGTGGTATTTTGAACAGTTTAGCATAGATATAATGATCTTTACGTATATCATTTAGAGTTGTTGCTGAAAGTGGATCCTTATCGTAGTTTTAAGCAATGTCAAACATTTGTAATGAATCTTCAAGGTATAAGTGTGATATTTAGCCTCGTGTAATGCCCTCGGGTTTGACCACAAAATCTGAGCAGCATTGGACTCAAACACAGATTAGAGAGGTGACCTGCAGACCTAGTTTTCTGCCATGTACACAATAAGCTAACAGGGTCACCCCAGATTTCTGCTGTAGAGTGTAGTAACAGATCCTAGTTGCAGATCAGGTGAATACCGAGAGCAGTTTGTAAAGACTTCTGGGCTTGACGCCATCCACCTGGCAGGGCCCCCCGACGGGGCGCCGGCCACAACACGGACCTGCTGCTCCCAACAGAGGCCGGTTGCCAGGAGACGGGTCGCTCCTCCCCTGGCTTTATTTACTGCACTCCTCATCAAGGTCACAGCCGGTGTCTCTGCGGCCGGGAGAGGAGCAGCAGAGACACGTGGCTATCAGGGAGGGAGACTAAAAGCAGCAAGTGGAGGGGCGGCTAAGTGATATTGTTAATCTCCATATTGGCTTAAATCTGCCCATCAGCGCACCTCTCTCTCTCTCTCTCTCTCTCTCTCTCTCTCTCCGTCTCTCTCTCTCTCTCTCCGTCTCTCTCTCTCCGTCTCTCTCTCTCTCTCTCTCCCCGTCTGTCTCTCTCTCTCTCTCTCTCTCTCTCTCCGTCTCTCTCTTCTGCTGCTGCACTGAGGTGGTGCAGTTTTAGCAGGACCAAAACTCTTGGTCTAAACTGGTGGTGTCAGTGCTATGCTCTCTGTGTTGAGTTACCCCCTCAGCCTGTCATCCATTACAGCTCATTACTCTACATCTTGTTGTAGTCACATGACTTTCCCTGAGAGCAGATCAAAAGATAGCCGATTCAAACGAGCAGAAGCCAAAACAAAACTTACATTTTGTTGGGCGCTCCAGTTTCCGCCTCCCTCGTTTCTTGCACGGCGTCGTCGGGCTGTCGTCCTTCTCTTTATCCGAGTCTTGGTCTTCCCGGCCGTGCAGGAATCCGTTCTCTGAGGACGGACTCAGACTCTGAAAGCTGTCCTCTGCCTGGCAAGAGGCAGGGTCTCTGGGGATCCCGTTCTCCACTTCCCTCTTCTCCTGTTTTGGGAAGCAGGCGTCAGACGTCCTGTCTCTGTGCCCGCCCAGCTCTCCGTTGTGGACCTGTGCCATGGACGGCCTCCCCGCCCCGCTGTAGCTGTTGCCCATGCCCATACTGCCTTTGAGCAAGCCGCAGCTCTCAACCTGCCGGCATAAGAGGAGGGGGGGGTTTACATTTGAACATCCTGGCACTCAGCTTTAACGGCTGTTATTGCTGTAGCAGTATGTTACAGTTTGATGTTCTGAAGATGTAAAACAGTGTTAAGCCTGTCAGCTGTTATGACATATCACTGGATATATTGTAGCTGGCTGTGCAATAAACGAAACCTTTCAGGAAATACAACAAATCATCCCGCACGCTTGAGAAAAGGTCATCCCAGTGAGCAACAATAAAACAGCTGCACTATGAGGATAAGCACTCTTCACCTTGCATTAGCTTAAGGGTCTATTTGACAGGAAATGTGAGTAGAGCATTTATTGTTTTTACATTAGACACACTCTTCTGTTTCTCTATCTGGACAGAATCAAACTGTAACTTGACTTATTAGCTAGTGAATTATGGCATTTCCTTTTCAGCTCTGTTAAACTAGAGTTGTAAACTTCAAAGCAGTGTCGGTACAGTAAATCTGCAGCGCAGCCAGTAACTTGCAAGGGAGGGAAGAATTACATTAGGGTTCATCAGGTACACTACTGCCCTTCCTGTAATGGTGCATTCACGATTACAGCAGCACGGAAATATGTCGAGAATGTTGGCTGTTTGACAACAAGGAAAGTGCGACCAGTTTGAAACGCCCAGTACAACTATTTCATTCTGTGCAGAGGAGTGATTTCAAAGAGAGCTGACCTATCTGAAGCTGTGGTTTCAGTTACAGCGGCAGACGTTCAGTTCTCAAACCTTTCTTTACTTAAAAAAAAGCAGCAACTGTCTAGCAAGGCAGAGAAAAGATTCAAGTTCAAAGAAATGTAGACTAAAAATAGCCATAAAAAACACACTTTCTCAGACATTCCCATTACTGGGTTACTAGGAGCAGAAAGTGGAGCACGTCTTGTGAGATCAGCGTGTCAGCACTGATTAGAGCGCCGCTGCAGCTTTCATCTCCTGTACATGTAGGTACAGCAGTTTGCATTTAAGACGGACGACAGAAGCGCCTCGGGGGTCATCTGTCTTTCAGCACACCAGATTGAACAAACACAAGGTCCTGTGCTTGAAGCTCGAAGATCAAATGGTTTTTAGTGTTGCCCAGTGGCATATTAAACAACTCTTTAACAAATGCAATGCAAATGATGTGGTACAATGAAGCAAACAAATGTTTTACTGTAATGTAAAACAAAGCTACATCACGCCAACGTTGTTTTTTAAAGCATTCCTCGCAAGCCGCACAACTCTAATTGACTTCATCATTGTCGTAACTGAGAACAAATGAACTGTAAATGTTAAACAGTTGCACTCAAACAAACAGCAGCGCTCCAGTAAATCTGTTTGACAGGATGAATGAAAATAAAAAATCCACAGCTCAGACATTATTAATATTCTCACTCAATTTCTAAAAGTCAAAGCGGCTGTTAGTTTAGACAAACAGACACAAACAGACAGTCGAAAGCACATGTTCAAACTCAGGCAATATGCTCACACACACAAACTGGTTTTGAAAAGATTACGCTGCAAATGAGTGACCCAGTGAACTAGACGTAGCCCCCTCCTGATGTCAAAGGTCACACTCAGTAAATCAAGCAGCTCAGACAGGCGGACAGAGGTCAAAGTAAAAAAAACTGGCTTCGCACTCCACAAACTGCTGCAGCATTACAGCCTACACATAGTTAGTTTAACAACCCATTAATGGTGGACTCATCAGTATTAACAATGGATGAAATGGCTCTTTATAATATAAAAGCATCACAAGGCCATACAATGCCAGAAAACTGTTTACAATTGTTACTGAGCATTTTTAAACTCTGTTTAGAGGAGCTGAAAGTACTGAATCTAACAGTCTGTAGAAAGGACCAAAGTCACTTAATAAGTTAAACATACAACCATGTGACCTGAGCTGAACGAATGAATGCTTCACTTAAGGTTGCCATTTTTCAAGCACACATTCAACCCTTTCTATCAGGAACTTAATTGACCTGAATGTGCATAATGTCTGTGTGCTTAATGGGAAAAGGCTTGAAGAGTGTGACATTCCTCCATAGGAAAATATCGACCATCAAAACTGGACTTTTAATAATTAGTCAAAAGAGCCGAACGCATTTAATGCATGTCAATTATCTTCAGGATTCATACTAAAAGAAATGCCCTATCCTAGGTGAGCTAAGGTTATCTGTGTGTGTGAGTCTTATTGAGATACTAGCTAGCAGCTAACCACACTGCTCCTATTACTCATTCATAGAAGCAAACAATAGCAAAATACCTTGTAAGTGGCACACATGTGGTCAATCCCCCAGCGCTGTGAAAACCCACTTGCATGAGTGTAGCTTTTATTTATCTAGTAGTACCACTTCTACTGCTTTAAATACACACTGGCACAAACCGGCTTAACCCTACCTGCCATACAATATCTGTAACTATTTCTGTTATCCCATTTGTGTTTTTTTTAGTGTCAAACATGATAATGAATTAGCATGATTTTTAAGTTATGCAAATTCTAACATCTCAGGGAAAAAACATCAAGATGCATGTTGGCCCAAGAGTCATTATTAAATCAGGGCTTTTAAATGCACGACGCAGCACAAACAGATTACAAAGTGTGTTTGTGTAGTAGTGTAGACTGCATGTTATTTATGAATGGGTGCAAAGTAGTACATGTTCTAAAGGGTGAAACTACACCTTGATTTGAATACTGTTGATGGGTGTTAGCAGATATATATATGTGTTTTATTCTTTCAACAAGAACATAGACACTTTGAAGAAATGTGCAGTGTTAAGACTATTTATAGCACATATAGCTTTGTAATTAGCATTGAGACCATCTGGGGTATGCTTAATAGAAAGTATTTGAAATGTGTTATACGGTAAATAATTATGTTTAACTCAAGGCTTCAGTTGTGAAAAGTCTGCTGTCACAGAAATGGATATCATTGGCTAATCCTTTACATTCCAACTCTCCTCAATGGCTCACTTTTGCGATTATTCAAAAGTGCAAAGGAAAAGAAAGACAGTTTGACAGAGCCTGCATTAACGGGCAGAAAGGTTTGATTGTCAGTTTTGAGAAGTTACAACCGCAGCTCCTGTAATTCATGTAATTCATCTTCAATGTATTCAGTGACTCATGTAATATATATCAAAGAATGAATGCAGTGAGCTAAATTGGCACGTCACTCTGATAATCAGACTAGGGGGAGGACATGTATCACATGGTTTGATGACCCTACAAGTACTTTGTTGAAGGATACTAAGAGCGCAGTTATGCTTCAACAAAAAGTGCATGTTAGATGGTCAAACAGCGCCTGAAACCCACCCCAAAACAGAAACATCTTTTTCTCCAGCTCTCTTGTTCAAATATTTCTGATCCTTTTCATGTGTACGATTAAGTCAAACTAAATGAATGCCTTTCAGCATAGATAGTTTGAAAATGTGTGCATTTATCCCCGTATTTAATCAATTAATCACATCTTGCCCTTCTCCATGACGGCAGGATTTTCACCCCCGGGTATAGAGGCGGTAAACAGCTGTGACTTTGAGATGTGATCTGAGAAGGGGGGATTTGTTGCCTTTCATTTGACATGAATGAAACATACAAACGTATCGAGCGCACCCAGCCATAACCAATTTACAGTGCAGCTTTTTCCTTTTATGTGTTCAGTACTCGGGAAATAGTTGATATCTAATCTTTACTTTGAGCAAAATTCAGCCCGACATACCGGAAATGTGATCTCTGTGAAACAAGTATGCATGCACACAGATGGATGTAGTTGTAAAATGTTAGAACAACACTCACCGGAAACTGCTTGCGTTTTCTTGCAGGCTTGACAACTTTACAAGAGGCGCTGCTTTTAGCCGACTTCTCCTCTGTCACCAGGTCCATGTCCAGTATTGTGCTTTCACCCTGTCAACCAAAAAAATCTTGATATAGACTCAATAATGCAGTTTCAACAGTGTCACTATCTATAGAAATATCCTATTAATCTATAGATAATGGATGCACATAAGAATCTTTCCATGTTAGAAAGACTGTACTTGCACATAAAATAATCTAAATAGCCATAGGTGCCGCTGGAGTGACTAAATCTGTAGGACACACACCAAAGTGCACTACACTGAAAACTCAACCATTTTGGGGGGGGGGGGTCTGCAGTGAGTCCCTGAGTGTCTGTGGCTGAGTGGACAATGAGACAGATAGAAACTGAATGGCACGTTCCTTTGAACCCGGCTGAAGTGAAAGCTACGCGGACGCAGAGCTGACCTTCCAGAGACAACCCCCCCCCCTCTTGACACCGTTACAAAGACGTCGCCCCTCCCCCCCCACACACACACACACACCTCCCCCTGCAGCAATTTCCCTTTGATTAACACAATTGTCTCCCCCCGCGAACAAAGCTGTCCGCCACCACCAAGTACCCCAGGGGTTGATGGGAGAAAAGATGATCCTAATGTAGATGCTTTGAGTTTCAATATTGACTCAATAGGACCACCAGCATCAGGTCTGAATGCAAATGAGTCTGCAAGGCTGTTCCTGACAGCAGCAGTGAGGAGGAGGGGGGGGGGGGGGGGGGGGGGGCTGGGGTCCTTTATTACATTCCTTCAGTGTTGAATGTGAGATTCCCTCTGAGATAAATGAGCTCTCCGCACTGTAAGTCACTCTGCCACCAAGTCCCTCCGCTGACTTGCTGTTAAGTAGTTTTATTTTAATCTTTGGCACTGTTGCATCGGATAACATGACAGAAAACCACAGTAAGATGATTTTGTCTTTTGCATATTGGAAGTGTTAAATACAGCAACAACATTGAGTGACGTTAGAGCAGCAGGGAAGACCAGGAACAGCTGCAACACCTTCAATTCAATTGGAAGCTAGCTAAGTACAGTGACAATAATACTCTGCAGATTCTTATTCCTGCTTAAGAATATTTAAAAAAACTATCTGGAAAATAATCAAAATGGCATTTTAAAAACGACATTGGATTATAAGACTTGCATTGCATTCTTACAAGATACTAAATTAAAGCGCTATCCAGGATGCAAAAGCAATCAGTGGTGCTTTTAAGACAGTATGTATACTTTTCATTTTACATTTGATTAGTAATGCTACGGTCTTACATGAACGTCTGAAGACTATGTTTCAGTTAGCAACAAACCTTGGAAACAGCGGTAGAGATTTAGCCGCTGCTGCAGAGCGTTCAGTCTAACCACACGATCTTCATCAGCAGATAGTTTGCCCAGTTGTCATGGAATTGCAGATGTTCAATTTTTTATAAACACTTTAAGGACTTATATTGTCCATTTTTAGATGTAAAGCTTCTGGCAAACTCAATCTGCTCGTGAAGATCTGTGATATGACCAAAAGCTACCAAATTGCCCCCCCCCCCCCCAAACTGCTGTTTCCAAGGTCGTGGATGAAATTAGAGCCTCCTATTTTTAGTCAACATGGATGAAAAGTTCATAAATTGCTCAGAAAATGGTGAAAAATCATTGATCACAAGTTGAAGTTATATATCTCTGCTATCAAAATGTGTCACCCTTTCAAAATAAACGTCAAAATCACCCCTAAACAGTATAGCATTTTTCCTGTCTTCTATAGACAAGAGGCAATATACATGAAGTCATATAATGGTATTTATCAGTACATTTACGGTTCTCAATTGTATGTGCATGATACACGATACAATAAATACCACAATAAGTAACAAGAGAGTCAACGTTTTTGGTTAAAGCGATACAAATACAAGAGCAAAATATTTTTTAAAGCGGACGTGACATTTGTGACATCTCATCACTTTCTCTTTATATTTTTTCTTTAAAACATTCTTAAAGAACTGGACATATGCCCGCACAGACTCCTATAGATTCTATTTCTTAAATATTTCAAAAGATGGAGGACTGTAATAAACATGCATACATTTAAAAGGTCAGGCCATGTTACGTCCTGAGAGTGTTTGCCGCTAAAATGGAATAATAAATCCATCAAACATTAGTGTCCCAGGGTGATAGACTGATTTGCATAAAGAGATAGATGTGATGAGAGTAACTGATGCTGTGATTAATGGGCACAGGGTTATTATTGATACATATCGCTGGATCAGCCTTTTAAAGGGCATTTTAAATGTAGATGTTGATGCTCTTTAGAGAGGACGTGTTTTGCAGATGGTGCCGCCATCATTGTGTGATTACCAACAGACAGCCTGGTGCTTTTGTTTTTTCCCTCACAGGGCAGCAGAATTTGCATAGATAATAGCACGTTTTGAGTGCAGCCTGGCGTGAGGCTCATTTAGAAACCACTTACTTGGATGACACAATTCAGTGTTGCCTGGCTATCTCTGAACGAGCAGCCAACACACACAACGCTCGCCGTTCAAACAATTCCCAGCCTGGGAGCTCAGACTCAGTGAAACGCCATTTTCACACAGCTTCACCCTAACATTTCCAGGAAACAACAAAAAAAGGCCTGAAATATGATTTGTTGTAGCCTGGAGTGAACCCCACTGCGTTGTCCATATCCGTGCACTATTTCCGTCTGAGTAGCCGGTTATTTAAGGCAATGACTGTTGCCAGGCAACAGGACTAAGGCCAGTACTGTGTAATGGGAACGTAGAGGAAAAGAAAAGATCCCCCCCCCACCCCAGTATTTAAAAGCTGTAGAGCCGCTCCAGCTCAAGCAAAACCTACAACAGCCAACGCCCACGTCACCAAGCACCATTACAACAGCGAGTGTCACATAATACAGCTGCATCTCGCCTCTCATCAGCGCTGCTGCTGCCTCTGTGGAGCTTCAGTGATGCTGCAGTTACGCACTGACTGTGATAATGAGTGCCTGCATCACGAAAGGTGACACGGCACTACACATTGCTGTTAGATTCTTTGGTAATAATCTGACTTTTTCTTCAATAAACGGGAGGAAATTATCCAGTTGGTCTTTAGATTGCAAAGATCGTTACGGCATTGACAGGTTGATTCAATCCATACATAACATTTGGAACAATTTGACTGGGCTTTGACCTAAAGTGACTATACTAAACCAATAACTTAACGTCAAAGTATTACCCACAAGCTGTCTTCTGACGACAAACACCCACTCATGCATGTAAACATACTTTTGGGGGGGGGGGGTATTAAAGGACTCACAGTACTACATGATTGCTGGATAAACCCAGGAGTGACTAATCTCCTGTTAAATCTGTTGAGTTTGAGGGCTTTCATAAAAATTGCATTTTGCAGTGAGAGACTCGAATGCAATATTAATCAACAGCTTAGCTAATCATTCAAAAATCCAAAACATGACTGCATGAACTCTTTGAACCCACCAGCTATAAAAGTGAGAAACCCTGAGTCATTAAGCAACGTGCCAAGCTTCACAAGAGTCTCATAAATACCTGAAGGGAGATTCCTGAGGCGCACGTGTTTCTTACCATTCTGTTTCCAGGTGAATCGGTGTAGTCAGAGCCTTTGAGTGCAGCGTTGTTGTTGTTGGTGACAGTGTTGGACGGCATGGTGGAGTCGTATAGGTGATATCTGATAATGGGGCTATGTAGATGAGGTGAAAATAAACTTAAAGAAACAAAAAAAAGATAAATGAGAGATGATCCCTCTTCTCTCTGTACTCCTGAAAGATAGAGACAGAAACATCTTGTTTATTAAATGCCCTTTAGTTTAGCATAGTGGTGCTTTCACTGACAGCTGAGCAGTTTCATAATGCAGTGACAGATTTTGTGCACATTTTCTCTAATCAACTTGGTTAAATGTATATTTTCTGTCATAAAGAGGCTCTTTTTAAACATAATCTTTCCTCTCTTTGAGTGCATGTGTAGGATCCTCAGTCTGCTACTGTATGGCTACTATGCCTATAGGGCCTTACACCACATGTGTGGGTGTGCTATAGTCCACATTAAATGGCTGCTTGTGTGCCCTAATAACGTGTGTAACCCTGCAGAATAAATCCTGCTTCAATATAGTGTTTTGTGTATGAATACGATTTAATTTCACCCTAAGTGTGTGGGTTAAAGTTAATCTAGCAGTCAGCCATGCGCACACAGCAGAGCCACAGTGACACTGTTGCACTCGTGGAAATGTGAACAAAAAAACGAGCCCATAGCTATACTATTCATATAGGATGGGTTTAGTTTCCCACAAGGGTGCAGTCAGGATTATTGACAGCCAGATCTTATTAATTTAAGAGCTCTAATAGACTCTTAAATAATAATTGCAGGCAATCTTGGAAAAAAATAATTTATTATTTGGCCACACAGGCGATTAATGTCACCGCATGTCCGCGCACATCAAGCCACAGCCCGGCCATAGCTCACATTACCGCAATCCGCTGACATGAATCGATCATCCAATTTGTCTATGCGTTATAATTGCAAAGTTTTAGACGTCTTAGAGCAGGGAAGTCTGCAATTTGACCCAGGGGGTTGTGGCTCTTTTTACAGGCCACGGCCACTCCGGTAATAATCCCCGTTATTTTTTATAATGAAGCCAATGCTTGCAGGAGCCTCAGTCCCGGTTCTGTGCTGTACATTCGGGTCAAGTTCAATGTCCAATCTGCACATCTGCAAAAAATCTAACCCTAAATCTCTATTTCCCCGTTTCCATCGAGCGCCTTCCGCTCTCAGGGCTTCACGTTTTTTGTTCACATTAAGGTCTGCCGTCCTGCGCGGTTAGCAGTCTCGGGTAAAGAAGATTTAAAAGCGTGAATCGCTAAGCGTTCGTTACCCGATTTTCCCAAGTCCCAGGCCTGACCCTTTTTGTCTCGCTATCTCCCGGAGCCTCCTTCCTCTTCTCTCCCTCTTCTCGCCCGTCCTCCGCCTCCTCAGCCGGCCAGCTCTCCTCCAGAAGCACCGCTCTCTGCATGGGCTGCCACTGTGCCGGGCCGCAGGGTCCTAGAGACTGCCGGTTCACCACTCTGTTAGTCAGTAACAGAACAATAATAACGTTATTTATTTATACAGCATTTTTTTGTAAACAGTGTCAACGTGCTTTACATGGATTTAAATAACCCACTGTCTTCTCAACTGAAAAACCCTTAAAATTGTATTGGTTTATTTTTTAAATAAATGATTCCAGAATTATACTTAAAATCTGAAACACGGTTGCTTTTTCAATTTAAAATGTGTCTTTTTAAGCCTGAAAGATTAACTAAACCTAATTTAAATGAATCTCCTTTTAGACGTTTGACTAATAACATAAATGTAATGCCAATATCATCTCCTAAATCTAAACTTTCCATCCTTTTGTTATCTTGAAAGTTCGTCACATTCGATGCAGTTTTTCCCCCATAATGTTTTTGAAGGAATTCACTTGACGTTTCCTTTTGCTCAACTCAATGTGTTGACTCATGGAACTTTCTGAAACTCACATCTTGATTAGTTTTGAATATCTGTCTCTCTGGACCCCCATTATTCCTAAGACTTATTTGACTATAAGTGCGTTACGAGCCATTTAGCTTTCTTGTTCTTTTTGCTCAACTCAATGTGTAGAAGGGGGGGTGAAGGTGGTCTGAGACTTAAGTCATTATCATGATGACCTTTCCCTTTGCTCAACTCAATGTGTTGACTCATGGAACTTTCTGATACTCACATCTAGATTCGTTTTGAATATCTTTCCCCCAGGAGCCCAGTTGGGTGCGTTGAACACTGCACCCAACCTTCAAACATGTATTAGTTCATTATTTGTTACATTAATTAATAAATGATTCCTAAGACTTATAAGTTGGTCAAATTCCATTTTTCTTTTTTTTCTTTTTGCTCAACTCAATGTGAAGGTGGTCTGAGATTAATAAGTCTTAAATCAATTCACTTTGTTTTAACATTTCCTTTTGCTCAACTCAGTGTGATGACTCATGGACCTTTCTCACATCTAGATTTGTTTTGAATATCTTGCCCTCTGGAGCCCAGTTGGGTGCGGAAAACCCTGCTGAGGTGCTTTTAAAAATGTATTCGTTTATTTCTTTAAATCAAAAGGTGGTCTGAGATATATAACTCATACTCGCAAGAGCCCATAGGGTGAAGAAATCACTGCATGCCCTTTAGAAAACATTAATAATTAATTAATTTGTTTATCTTTGTAATTTTTGGGGGGGAAATGTCATCTTTTTGTGACATATGACAGAGATTCAGAAATAATTATGCCTTTAAAGTGTGACTTTCCATCTAATTTAATAATTGTTTATGTAATTACTGTGTACTGAACATTTTAACTATTTTTTAACTATATCATGTTGAGTCAGTGTGAATACATTAACAAAATCAGATTTGGTGACAAAGTTAAGTTTAATTTGACTCCAATACACATTTTTGTTTAAATGTTAAAACAATTCCGAACATTTCCACGCCTGATTTTCTAAACTTATGTTACACCTGGGAGACATTAGAGTGGTCCAGGAGCCCCTCAAGTGCTGCTCTGGTGTGACCTCAGGGCAGAAATAAACAGTAGACCTGTGTGCAAAGATAAATGCCCTTCTCTTATATTCACCACTTCCCCTCAGAGAGATCTGATTCATGTTGGGTTTCTTTGCTAAGGAGCCGCTTTAGAGGCTAAGCAGCGCCAGCCTCGGTCTGTTTGAGGCATGGGACCATCAGGAGTATTTGTTTGACACACACACATGTTCCCACAACAGTGCAGGTCACGGATGTGAAAACCTTAGAGGTATCTGTAATCGTTTCTATGATATTGTCATATTGCATTGAAAAACACCACCACTGGCTTTGAAATACAGTGTAAATAAACTTGAAACAACTGTTGTGTTTCAAAATGAAAGGTAAAAAACAAACCACTTTTAATCTGTGCATAAAATATACAAGTACAACACGTGAAGTATGTTCATTTTTTATGTTGAGATAAATGAACCCAGGAACCTGTGGAGACTTCCTCATTCTTAATTTGCTGCATTTATGGGCCCCCTGGTGGCTGAGGGGCCCTGAGCAGCGATGTAATTAGCTGATGCTCCGAGCCGGCCTCGAGAAGAGAAACATGTGCTTTACAGGAGCTCTTCATACTACTTCACATATTTACCTCCTGACATTGATGTCCACTCTGAACCTAATGTCTCTTCTAACCAGCCTCACACTACAGCACACGTTTGCTCTGTGAGAAGTCTGTTTATGCAGGGGGACAATTCAACCTTTATTTAAACCTCCAGGAATCATTGCAATTTACATTCAAGAGCGGAGCAGTTTGTCATCTTGGTTTTAAATGGACTCATAGGTGCAATTGTGTCAACAGTTTTGTGTTTGGTTTAATAGGATCATAAAACGTTTGCAGCACTGATACTCAAAGTAGTTTTTCAAAATGTAATGTTTGCACGTGGGACTTCTTCATGCATCAGCCAATCCACAATGATTACTATAAGACCAATTTAATGAGGAAGTCATAAATGATGGCAGGTTGCCATGGAGGGCTTTATAACAAGGAAAGATACACTGTTCAGTATGTGGTTGCATTTGCACACTACACTACACATTCTGTACTGCATTCTAGTACTCATTGATCCCCTATTCTACAACATGAACAACAGTCACGTTTCACATACCTTTGTCATTCAAATGTCGTTTTTTTCATATATTTCAGGTTTGTTGTTTCTACTCTTGTGACATCCGAGATGCTGTTCAGGGATCAACTATAATGTCTTATCCTATCCCTGGTCAAATTAAC
>CALSBZ010046601.1:1593273-1614401 GCA_943591055.1 Gobionotothen gibberifrons
AAAAATACACCAACAATCATGACACGACCAGTAGAAGCCATATTTTAAATCTTTTTAATATATCTCACATTTGATTTATTTACAAAAGACAGTGGCTTTGTGGCATAAAACTATGTTTTTGTAAAATCAACACGAGAAACAAATGTGTAGCAGAAGCGTAACCGCACAGAACACAGACATAGATAAATAACATCGGGGGGGGGGGGGCGTTGTTGCTCTTTGCACATTGTCTCTCTGCAAACAATAACAGGATCACAATGGATGGTTTTTACTTGTATTGCCTCCACATTTAATGACATCCGCGAGTCTATCAGTCGATCTGGAATGTGTCGTCTGTCATTATTAAATGTTTTCCAGTAGTGGAAACCAATAACATCTCCGGGTAGTCTGTGAATAAACGATGGGCAACAACAACATACCAACGCAGATATACTTTGATATATACCTGTACTTTGTATGACACACAAACAGTTTGGCACAAATGTAAAGGCTGAGCATGAGTTTCCCCCTCATAACACGTTAAATAAATAAATAAAAATATCTACAGTCACAGACATAAAAGCTGATGGATCATCTTATCTGCTGAATGGTTACTTTGTACAGCACTTTTACAGAACAGCTACAGGCACAAACTGAAAGAGTGAAGGGCAAGACAGTCACTTTTTAAATCTTTAGAAGTATTTACTGGACCCTTTCCGACTGAACAAACTTTGTCATTAGAGGTCACAGAATTTAAAATGTTGTACTTTCTTCGTATTTTGGCGACTATTCAGGCGCGAGTATGCATGTGAATCTCTGTTTGACATTACACTGACTGTACTCCACTAATACTAAACGATAATAACAGAGCAGAACTGAATAAAAACATCACATTTAAAATAACCGAGGAGCCTCTTTTTGTTATTCTTCTTGACACAGTGTAGCAGGTTGTCGATACCTTTTACTTCGCTTATAGGATAGGCTTACTGTACAGATTTCAAAATAAAAGCTCGATTCAGTCCGTTTGACTTCCTTTCTGCGCATTTCATACTAATACTTCCCTAGACCTTTATCACATTGAATTCACAAAAAAAAAAAACATTTCAAATCTTTTATCCCGAAGGACAAAAATAATGTTATTTAGACCCAATGAAAATCCTCTCTTTGATTTCCTGTGAAAGACACTAATTCACACACAGACAAACTATCCAACAACATGCTTCACCAAATAGCATTTAAACCACATTCTTTAACCAGCGGTAATCACTTGCTGTTGCTTTCCTTTAGATATTTAAAGAGTTTTATTCCAAGACAAATGTAAAAATTAAATTCGAGTCAAATGAACTACTTTTGCACGTTTTGACTTAATCCCACAACAAGGATCACAAAAGGTGTTCTTTGTGTAAAAACATTGTGTTTGGAATGAAACCCTCAATTTGTACTCATCATTGATCGTTAACCTCCTAATGTGTAGCAGTTAAAGGACATTACCGCTATACATCAGCTATAGTAGCTCTGCAGTCCCTGAGCACCTACCACCATTGCACATAAACATTTTTAATATTCCTTTGATAACTAAATAAAGCTTTCAAAGCATTTCCTACTTGCTACAACCTTACATCCTTACATCCTGTATCCTGCATATTGTAACTAAAACTAAACGCCTAATTCATTGCTAGTTATCCTGAGGTGCTTCCCTACACTTAAACATTAAATACTGAGGCTGTCAGCTGTCAGGTGTTCAGTACATTTTTTGCGGAGTAAAACAACGAGACTCATTATTGTGTTTGAAGTAGCCTCTTAGTTTCTTTTGATCGCACAGCCCTTTATTTGCAGGGGTGGCTCACTGAGAGCCCAGTATAGCAGCAGTACAGTAGTGACTCTAGTGAGTTTGTTTACATGCACAAAGTATTCTCCATAGCTTGTATTGTTCTGTATACTATAATAACATATATCACCACATTTCCTGTTATAGTCACGAAATTAATTTAATCTATTGATTCGTGTTCACCAACACGATTTCCGCATTTTTTTTCGTGTCACACAGAACGACTTTAAAAGCAATGTATTTCTATTGGTAATGTGTTTCGTGCCTGCACCACGTCTTTTTGTCCGGTCGGGTCTTGGAAGACCGGAAGCTGTGTGGTTCATAAAAACATTTTCCTACTCAATATCTGTGTGGGGCAATATCTTACCCCTTATCTGCTGGTTCCATAGCCTTACACTGAAAGACAGGAACAGCCTGAACAGCATTGTTAAAGCCTGCTCCAAGATCATCGGCGTGAAACAGAGAGACTTAAACTCCTTTTGTAACCAACAGATTGTGCGGAAAGCAGAGAGCACTCTGGCCTCTCCAGGTCATGTTCTTGCAGATGAATTTCATCTGTTGCCATCAGGGCGAAGATATGCTCTACCTGCTCTTAAGACTAATCGCCTTGCAAAATCATTCATCCCTTCTGCACTCAAACTTTTAAATTCTTGAAAGGCTTTTAACTTGATTATTTATTTATTTATTTATTATTGTGATGCTATGAACTATTTATAGTGTAAATTGGAATTATCCACATCTGTGCTCCCGGGTGTATCTTTGTGTTTTCTTCTTGCATGTTCCTGCCTGTGTATATGACATAAGCTGCTGCTCATAACCAATTGCCCCTTGCGGGATTAATAAAGTTGTTGATTGATTAACCCTTTTATTTTCATATTTTATAATGTTGGAGTTTTTTTGCCGTCCGCGAGGAAAAGAAATGGGGCTCAGAGCCTCAGAATACTGAAATCTGTATTTTTTTTTTAATCTCTTTTCCTTCTAATTTGTTATTATTACATTGCTTTTAAAATCGTTCTGTGTGACATGAAAAAAATGGGGAAATCGTGTTGGTGAATCAATAGATACATTTCGTGACTATAACACGAAATGCCGTGAGACTGTGTTGCACATCCTTAGAAAGACTTAGAGCGTTTTAGAGGTGCAGGAAGGTCGATTTTGTTACCTTTTTGGAAGGTTAGCTGTTCCAGGCTTTTAGCTAAGGTTGGCAAAATAGCTGCTCGTAAAAGCTTCATATTTAGCGTATAGATTTCTTGTACTTCTTGGTAAGAAAGCTGACGCACCAAACACAGTTGCTTCCTTGAGTGTTCACTGCCATGCTAATGCTGTCAGCAAGGCTCTTAGAAGTCCTGATGTTTACATTTGGGCAGAGCCAGGCTACGGTTGTATCCTTATCTTTATGCTAAGCTAACCACCTTCTGGCTCTAGCTTTATACTTCAGGTACAATTGTAGGAAAGATATTGATCTTATTCCGCTGTGAGAAAGTAAACAAATAACTGCATTCAACGAATTCTAGGATATGGATGTGCAGGTAAACAAACTGTGTGTGAACTCGGAGACACTCTTGACACCAATGAAAACCCACAGAGAGCTGCCATAGCTTGGTACAGTACCTACATCCAGACACAAGTGCAACTTCATGCAAAAATGATAAATAAAAGTCAAAGTAAGATAAACACTAGCGCTAATGATACAAAACCAATAAAAGGGAACATGTTGGCACCTTCACGTCGGGGCGTTTCCTGTGGTCTTGTGTTTACAGTGTTTATTTACAGAAAGGGACATTTGGGGAGAGGGGGGGGGGAAGCACAGCAAGCCATTCCTTAGCATCATGAGGGAAATCATTAATTAATTACAGCAGTTTTTGTTTACAGGACAACATACACACTCGCTAATTAGACACATCTTGCTACCTGCAAGGTGTGAAGAGAAGAGACGCCTTTTTTCTTCACATAGTGAAATCCTGTTAGATTACAGCATGCATTACTCTACGTGCTAATGCCAGGGCTTGTTGTTGTTGTTGTTGTTGTTGTTGTTGTTATTGTTACTGATACTTCCCAGTTGTTGACTGTTTGTCCTTGCAGGTGGTTGTGTTTCCTCAGTGCTTCTGTACTCTCAATGTGCCTGGAAACACACACAGAAGAGTGTATAACTGACTCTGTGCCACGATGCCTAGCTACTTTGGATGGAGGGCTGTAGCAGACGCTCATTATAAAAAAGCGAAACAAGTTTTTTTGATTGGCTGATAAAGATGTGATAAAGGTGCAGCCAACTCTTCCACTCTAGCAGACGAAGAAACAACGCTTTCATAATGAGCCGCAACTTCTGTTCATCTAGTTGCAGGAAATAAATGTACTTCAGGCAACTTGTTACTATAAAAATATTATTAACAGCTGTTGTTGCAATCATTTGATTTAATTATCTTGAGTTAATTTCCCCCTTATATCAGGATGACATGTTCAAATGATGGCAGGTTAATGATCTTGGTATATTTAGAAAACATGCTGTTGTTTCCAAAGAGGCAAACAACAGCAGGTTGTTTTGCGATGACGGGTTAATTATCTCTTTAACTCAACATAACTATTAATGGATAATTAACATGTTTAAACTGACTTTATTTTTTCACAATCTGTTGTTGTTTTCTGTTTTGAAATAACAACTTGTTTACCCATTATCATGACAATTTAATTTAGATATTTTAATCTCAATGAAATGGTTATATCCACAGCTGGTCTTGGCTGCCAAACTGTGTAGTATTTGCTTAATACTGTATATTATGAATGAATTATAACTCCCACTTTTTGTTGATCATTCCTCAGCTGAAGAAAAAAAGGAAGAAAATACTCCACGTTTATATTTAGGCCAATTTTTACGATTACCCAAAAGATTTACATTTTGTATTTGAGTGCCATACTCTCATTTCTACTTCCCCCTTTCACAAAATGTACATTTTCTACGGAAGTTTTTCCTTGTACGATGTGAGGGTCTAAGGATAGAGGGTGTCGTTTTTCGCATATTGATATTCTGAACAATCTGTGCTGTTGTATTTGCTGTAAAGTGTCTCTACTCTATTAGGCTATTTTTATTATATGTATAGCACTTTGGCTCGACCAAAAATCGTTTATAAATGTGCTATATAAATAAAACTTGATTTGATTTGAAAATCTCTTACAAAAAGGCAATAATCACTATATCGGCTCTGTATACCATGAACTTTGAACCTTGCTTATCTTTGAACAGTTGAAATGATTGCTTAAATTATTATTACTGCTTGGTATCTTCTCAAACAATACTGCTCAGTGGTAGGATTGTATACATATAATGACTATGGCTCTAAACAACTAATAGCAGTGAACAATTAGCATGTAGTTGGACTTACTTCTGTCCCCACCGTTCCTCATGTTCGTATCCTCTTCCAAGGCCACGTCATCAACTTAAAAATTGAAACCGATTTCAGTTACATGTTAACACAAAAACATATTCAGATGATATGACATTATGAACCAGGTGCAACAGACTCACCCGAGTGGAGCTCTTTCACCAGCGACGACATGGTGTTTGTGATTGAGTCAGCAGCAACTAATAGATCATTACGAAGATTTCTAGGTACACCTGGGAAACAGAGAAATGTAGTGAAGTATTATAGTAGATTAATTCAATATAGGTTCTTTAAATTCCAACACTGCCTGGTGGTAGAATTACTGCAATATCGTGATAAGTATAATACAGATGAAGCACTTAATTTCGGACAGTTTGAAACGCAAGGGCAGTGATTGGTAAGTGGTCTGCCCTCGCTCAAGGGAAAGCCTCCAGCTTGACTTGAGACCGCCCCCGTTATAAATAAATGTAATTATAATGAAGCCAGCTGCAATGGATCATTTAAAACCTGAAATTAAAAATCTGGCAACGCCCTCTTGGAAAATAGTGGGAGGGCTTGACCTTCCTCGAAACTGGGCGTAGGCAGGAACAGGTAAGCTGGAGTCCGAAATTAAGTGCTTCATCTGTAGATTCAAGATTCAAGGCTTTTATTGTCATTTGTACATAGTACGTTCAATTACGTAACTACCACTGCGTTCTTTTTTCACTATACTAAATACCTATCTTATTGATATACATAAGTTGCAAACAGATGAATGTTATGGATGTTCTTTCAAAAGTTCAGGTATATAATATGAAGGTTTGGTCAGTTTTCTGAAAGTTGAGTCTAGTTGGTGCCCACTCACCATGAGCGAAGGCCTCGAGCACGTCGCCCCCCACCCCGGCCAGGCAGTCCTGTGGGGTGTGGGTGGGGGTGGACCCAGCCGAGGTGGAGCGAATGGGCATCGGCATGGAGCAGCCCGCCCCGTGGCTGGGGGAGGAGTGAGGGGAGCCTCCGGACTGCGACTGCAACATACAAACACCGTGATAGTTACAGTATCGCCATATACACAATGCTACCTTTAGAATGTCGTCATCGTAGCTGAACTGTTATGTAAAAGCTGGACATTTGGGGAAATAGGGTTATTTTCTTCCATGCCGAGCGTTGGATGAAAAGATTGATACCACTCTTGTAAAACCACCACTTCTGTTTTTCTATTGATTAAACAACGAAATGTAACTTGATAATGTGTGAGCTTTAGATATGATAGTATGCCGTTTTTGTTGGCTCAGGACAGAGGGAGGCTCTTTCCCTTGTTTTCACTCGCATTTAATAATAATAATAGCTTAGATTTATATAGCGCCTTTCATGGGACCCAAGGTCGCTTTACAAGGAAGAACAGGGCAAAACAAACATAACAAAACAAAAAGGCAGTCAGACAACCAGTCAGACAGACAAAAACAACACATAGATTAGGGGCCAAAGGCTGTGGTAAACAGATGGGTCTTGAGGGCCCTTCTGAAGGCATCAAGCGTGGGGATGTTGCGGATCTCCGCAGGGAGAGCGTTCCAGAGGGTGGGGGCTGCCACGTTAACATACATACATGAATATGGTCTGTCTCAGCTAGGTATCATGTTTCCTAAAATGTCGTACTATTTCTATAAAACTCAGGTAATCCCATATTAAAGGTCCCATGTCATGCTTTTCCGGTTATTACCCGTCCCCTTGTGTGTTATGAAGCTTTTTCTGCATATAAACGGTCTGCAGAGTCACAAACCCTCAAAGTACACCCTGTAGCGAGTAAAACTCTAACACAGAAAATACGTGTCTCTGCTGCCCCAGAACGCCTCGTTGGAGATTTCTCTTTTTCAATTTTTTTCTTCCTGGTCGTAGTGACGTAAGGGTCACCGCGACGTAACGGCTCCGCGGATTGGTCCACTTCCTCACACACACACACACTCACTCTTATCTTTTCTCAGCCGTGGCTCCGCGGATTTCTCAGCCTGAACTCAGCCTGAGAGTTTGTGTGTGCGCTCAGGCTGAGTTCAGGCTGAGTTTTGCGGTGTCTCGCTGTCTCGCAGCAACCAGGAAATGACCCCAGTAATCCAGCTCACACTGTCCGCTCCTCACAGCAGCGAGCCGTGCAACGTCCCGCCAACACGGCACCCAGACCCCACGCAGCATTCTCATCTGTTTGTCAATACTGGTGTCATTTTCTGGTTGCTAACAAACGCCATTGTAACACATAATCACTGATGTTCCGCTGTAACGGTGGTGGACTCATCAGAACAGAGTGGGCGAGCTGACCAATCAGAGCACAGTAGAGGAGGGGGGGGGGCAGGAGCTCCAACAAGCCGTTTAGGACAGAGAGTGAATACACATGCTATATACAGAGCTGCTGTATGAGAAACCAATGTGAGTTTGGAACAATGTACATCTAATCTAGTAGACCTCAACAATGGAATTGTGATCAGTAGAAATGGCCATGTCATGGGACCTTTAAATAAAATGATGGCTATTTGCTCGAAAATTCCGGGGGAGTTGCGCTGAAACATGTTAGTGAGTTGGCCACAATCTTACTTTGTATCAGCAAATATATACTTTAGAATCAAATGAATTAGAGATATGCATTGTATTTATGTGTTTGACCTTGACAGGTGCATGAAGACGAGCTAACCAATGTTTCTAGGCATATTTTTTCCGGTTCAGTTAGCAGATAACATGGCATATTTGCTTATTTACATGACCAACTAAATGATCTTCCATCTGAAAGACTTTAGGGAAAATGGGCTTCTGATAGAAAGAACAAAACAGATTAATCCCCACATGAAATAATGCCAATTCTGTGATATTTCAATGCACGACGCCATATTGCACTCACAGATTGCAGCTTTGGGAAGACATGACCTTTGTGCTTCTAAAGGTGACTTTTATTAAAACAATCCGAGACACAGATGTAGTCGAAATAACTTAATCCTTATAGGGAGAACAAACCAAAAACAATGTCAGGAAAACCTTTCGGAAAGCCCCATACTGGCTGGCTATACTCTGTGCGTCTATAGTGCACCTTTTCTGCGTATAGGAGTAATGAGAACCATGTGTGGGTGTAAGTGACCTGGGCCGAGAGGAGACATATATCCTCAGAAAGGATCACTGTGCGTCTCTGGTGTAGTGAGTCCAGGTCGATGGCTGGCAGCCAGGCAGCAGATGGCCGGCCAGACTGCAGTCACATAGACGGGAGGTTGTTAGTGCCGATGAAAGGAAAAGATCCCTGACACCTGGGCCAAGAAAAACCCACTTCTCTCTCAACTTGTTTTGAACTGAGGACCTGAGATTTAAGGATTGTTTCACAGTCTGTGGTTTTAGCTCCAGCATGGTGGAGTACCCTGGATAAGAGGACTACATCAGTGTAACCCAGTTAGATTGCAGGGTCCTATTATCTTTCCCTGATGTAGTTGCATTAGACTGAGTGCTGAGACTAAAGCCAGGTGTCGAGGCTCAAACTGAATTAAAGGCAACTTACAGCCTGCTTCTGCTCCTCATCCTATCAGCCAGCACAGGTAAGCAGTGAGAGAGAGCAAGAAGAGTGAGAGCAACAGAATTAAAGCAACAGAAGAAGAAAGAGAAGAAGAAAAGGATTTTTTTTCCCATGCATCATACGGCTATTTAACATCATAATCCAACATGGCAACATTTCATTTAACCGACATTCCACCACGCTTTAAAGCACATGTTATTTGAACTTGACTTACTGTTTAAGCACCATAGAGCACCGTGGAGCAGGATATTCAGAATCAAGAGTTATCACACCTAATTCTTGTAGAAACAGGTGAGGGTCTTACCTTCAGCAGCCTCATGAGCCCCTCCAGCTGCACCATCAGCTCCCGCCTGCTCTCCTGCAGCGCCGACATGCGCCGCTCCAGCTCGTCCTTCCTGTGTCTGCACAGAGTTTGGGATGCATACATTAAAACCTAGGGAAGACATCTTACTCTTTTACATCGTTTTGGGGAAAGGTGTTGGGTTACAGGTGTGTGATGGGGCAACTTTCTATAGGGATCAATATTTCAAGGATCAGTTGCAGACACTGCAGGTTGTGTATATGTAGTCATGGTATTTGCATCAGTTCCTGTGGCTCAAGTATAAACGTAAGTATTTTTTACCTGTATCAATGACACTGTTACATATATCTTTTACTGACAATATAAGTCAGTGATCGTTTCACTCACTGGTGTAAAAAGTGACATGCGCTTCACACCTGGTCATCCTAAAGCAGTGCTTCTCAAAGTGTGGTCCGCGTGAGCGCCCCCTAGTGGTCCGTGAGTATATTGGTAACATTTCACATTTGAAATAAATAAATACATTTGAGTTTTCCGCACTCTCGCGGGAATATCTCCGCAATGGAGCGAGCTTAAGTTTCACTTACGATTGCATGATATAGCTCAGCGCAACACCTACGTCACACATGTTGCCACTTGTTTGTACCATGTTCAGGCGATTTGTAATATGTTCTAGAAAAACGATGTGATTTTGGATATTTGTGGAGTTAAGTGGTCCTTGGTATGAAAAAGTTTGAGAAACACTGTCCTAAAGCAGCGATCCCACATTACCAGGAAGGGACTGGAATATGTCCGACAAGAGAGTCTTATAAAGCCCCCCGATGTGTTTAATCTGTCCCGCAAATTATTGTTTAAAAAAATAATAGTTCTTGCCAGCTATCACTAACACTTTTGTAAGCAGGACTGCAATTTGTGTGCATAAAAGATGGCAATGTTTTTCTCTTCCCACATTTAACATTGGCAAGTTGCACCTAGCTGCAGTACTGTACATACATACTTTGACTGTAACCAAATGACTAGGGAGGAAAAGTCTATTTATAAATCAAAAGCGTTGACCTGGAGCATTGGCAGTTTCAAGTGAGGAGTGCTATTTTAATTATTTACTGCAACTATTACTCATCTGCAAGAAGACAGCTGATGTTCTTCATGAATTTATATATAGAAAAGGGAAATACTTGTTTCTTAGCTTGAGAATGCAAACATTTATTTTTTTACCCAAAGAGAGTTTTACTTTGACAGCCCCCTTTTAAATATCTGGTGTGGATTCTGTCTTTGTATCACCCTCTGGTGTTCACAAAGAGCAACTGCATTTTGAAAAACCTCCAAAGAGCTCTAGCAATCATCTGCCTGTTGTAGTGAGTCATCTAGTTAAAAGCTCTCAACCATCTGCAGACTGTAAACACATCTGCTCTGTTCTGCATCCTCAGGCTGAAAACATGCAAATCAGAGCCGTCTAGCCAAGCACAAAAACTGTGATAAATATTACTATGTGATGATATCCAGTTCAAAAACCTACATCAAAAACAGGCTTAAAAAGGTGTTTCTGAACATGTTTGAATTCAACTGGGAGATATAATAAGTAGACAAACACCGTCTTCAACTGATAAAGCAATACTTCTACGTAAAAAGTGTTATGTTTTAAAACACCAACATAATTATATTCCTCTACATACATCCATCTTTTACCGTGCCAGTGAGAAAATGTCCTTCAAATGCATCACTATTTCTGCTTTGTCTGCATACAACGAACGGCCCAGCTAATAATTGATGGTATTAAACATTAACTTAATATAAAAATGTAAGTCCTTGTCACTGCTGCTCATCATAAACTTGACTGCTGATGAATTATTAAGGCGCTGCCAGAAAAACAAGTCGTCATTCTGCTCCGTAACGCGTCCTCTCAGGGTGAGTCTCCTCCAACAACTGGACCCAGGGGTCTTCCAGCGTGACGAATGCTGCTGCCGGCTCATTCAAAGACACCCTCCTGAATTACCAGCACATAATGTTCTCCTTGAAGAATGAGTCCAGCGTGAATTACCTCAACAGCCGCAAAGTGGTTTTACAACTTAATTGTGTTTAATATATGGCGCTTTGATCCTGTTGATGGACTGAAGTTGCTCTCGTACGAGGTGTTTGGTGTTAGCGTGGTTCATACCTGAGGAGCCGCAGTTCTGTCAGCAGCGTGGGGTTCTGCTGGGCTTTCTCTGGGGTCGGCTGGGACGCCTGCTCATGCTCCAGACGCAGCCGCTGGATCTCCTGAAGGATCTCTCTGGAGGAGTAAGACAATCATTTCACTTAAGAGCAGCAGTGGAGAAAATACTTCAGTAGAAGACATGAAAATAAGTTAGAATGGATATATTGCACTCAAAATTGGACTTGACAGAAACAGCCTAAAAAACAACATGCCCCAACCAGCAGCTTTATGGCTCCCTCCCATAATACTTCCCCCACCCTTAAGCAGTCAAGTGTTTTGCACTCGGAGGATATAATCTTCCATCTTTTTGAGTTTGTGTGTGTGTGAATGCATAAGTGTGTGGATGCAGCATGTACATGGTCACAACTACTGCAAATTGGCACCAAAAGTTACAAAGAAAAATGCAATGCATAATTAATGCTTTCACAGTGTTTTGAATATTTGTTTTGATGCATTATCGAGTACAGCAGGGAGCTTTTAGTTGGTCTAGGTAGAGCTAATTTTATAAAGGCATATTTTGACATTTGGGGAAATATGAACATTCTCTGGTTCAGTTTTTTGAGTTGGCAATTTACTGCCATACTAATCTGTCACATAACGCATCGTAAAACCCCAACATGCTGCTTTTACACTTCAACACTTCTATTCCTAATGCAAAGCTAAACCAACCGATTAGCTCTGTATTTACTGGAGTGGCTTTCTGCTCATCAAACTCTTTTTTTATTGTTTATATGGTATGTTATGCATGTTAAATCTGAATCTGCAAAGTATCTAAGTTGTCAGATAAATGTAGTGGAGTAAAACATTGTAGATTTAAGTATAAATTCACATTCTTTTTATTTATTTTTTTCTTGTGTCTCTGTTTTTAAAAATGTTTTATATTATTTATTTTTTATTAATTTTTTTATTTTATTTATTTGTTCTGTCTTTGTATACATGTATGTATGTAGGTACGTGTATGTATGTGCATGTGTACATATGTGTGGGTATGTACACACATGTATGTGTATATGTGGGTATACATACAGTATGTGAGTATGGGTACATGTATTACTGTTACTATTCTTTATTCCCTTATCTATTACTATAATTCTCTTTTAATATTATCTTCTACATTACTTTACTTTTACCTATACATGTATCTATTTATTTAGTTAGTTATTTAATTTACTAGCTAGGACCGGGAGGGGGGGAAAGGGGAAAAATATATATATATATATATATATTGACTGTATAAATGTAAACTCATTGTGCCTGACTCAATAAAAAAAAAATTTAAATACAAAAATTCACATTCTAAAGTACAGTTACTTAGAACATTTAGAAAAGTAAAAGTAGAGTTTACTGAACAAATAAAAACCCTGCCACCCAGTAACACAGCACAGATTTGTAAAAGTGTTGAAATTATATATTTGACCTGTTTTTGTTCTCCAGCTCTGCGATCAGCTGTCTCTGTTGCTTGTTGGCATCGAAGTTGAAACCCAAATCTGTCGGAGGACATTGTTGCTGAAAAACCAACATTAGCATAGAATGGCATTAAGAGCGGTGACAGTGAGAGAACAACAGTGGAAACACCAACAGTTTCTGTCAGACCACAGCGAGCAGTAATGACTTTCCACTGGAGACGTATTATGTTTCTGCATAAACAGGAAACTATTTCATCACCACAGCTTTCCTTTATCCCTCCATATAACGGAGTGAAAACCCAAAGTCACCCTATAAGAACATTTTCTGCTTGTAGTCGTGTAACTTCTCTCCTGAAAACGTTCTCTACACAAGCTTCTACCGTCTGCTTTGTATCAAAGACCGTTCAAAAGGTGTATTTGGTCTTTGATATGTATTGTTTTCAAGGTACTTTTAACTATTTCCCTCCAGCTTAAGCCATCGTCTTATATTTGCGGTATGGGGCAAAAACAGGCTTATTTTTTCAACAGTGAAATTATGTAGGATTGGTCAGGACTGTAGTTCGGATTAGAAGAAGTAGATTTAGGCAGAATGTGTTTATCCTGTAAAGGTGTTCTAATACACAGATGCACAAACAGGACCATTAAACACGAAATATACACATGCAAAAACACATGCATTGGTGGAGACGTGTCAGAGCAAAGACGTTACTCATTGAAAGTAGAAAAGAATAATACATTTATGACTTTTTGAGACATGTCCACTAATCAGATCACTTTGTAGTGCTATGAAACGGCTTGTACTGTAGCTGCCACGTTTTTGCCGCTCTTGGACTACGGGGATGTTGTGTACATGAACGCCTCAGCTCACTCCCTTCATCTGCTGGACGCTGTCTACCATGGGGCTCTGAGGTTCATAACCAACTCTAACCCCCTCACACACCACTGCACGCTGTACTCTTTAGTCAACTGGACATCACTATCAATGCGCAGATCACTGCACTGGTACAAACTCATCTATACCGCTATGCTTGGACTGCTGCCCCTCTACATATCCACTTACATATCACACAAACAGCACAGCTATAGCCTACGATCTCAAAATGACATCACTCTGTCCGTCCCTTCAGTACGCACGGTGCTTGGGGGAAAAGCCATATCATACTCTGCCCCCTCGACCTGGAACACACTTCAGCAGGAACTTAAGCTGACCAGTTTGATACCCATCACGGATTTTAAACTAATTTTTAAAAAAGCTGGAGAAATGATCTGTGGGTGTTTTCTCCTGCTATATCTGACTACTTTTTACGATGTTTTATTTGATTGTTGCCTCTGTGTTTGGTGAAAAAATAAGGGTGAGCTACAAAGAAGCTCTGAACAATAACTTGTCTAATCATCAGATGTGAAACACTCACCGTGGAGTTTCCCGCCTCGGCTGCCAGGCGGGCTGCGTAGCGAGCGATGAGGCGGTGCTCCTCATCCAGCCGACTGGGACTCTCCAAGACACTGAGTCAGAGACAGAGAGATACGTCACACACACACACACACAGAAACACTGGCAGAGCTCTTGTGTTAGTACACGGGAACGTTTGTACAGTAATTATGTGAGACCTTATGAATGAGGTGACCTTCATGGTTGTTGATAGACAGTCTGGGATAATTGGTAAAGCCCCTGTCACACTGTCCCGAAATTGACACCCGATGGACACACGAATATGGATTTGTGAACTTCGCACGAAGATGGCCCCGAACCACACACGAAGGCTACATTTACATCACATTTAAGACATACAACTGCAACGAAAGTTACAAAAACAATGATGTTAAAGTACTATGATACTGTACTGATATTTTCAGACTTTGTTCTTTACTTTATCCGTCTTTATATGTAGAAGATATTAAGTTTTCTCCGTAGTGTTGTTTCCATAGCAACAACAACATCCTGTCAACTCGCCTTCAAAATAATATATTATATCCTTTTCAGTTTCACAGAACACAAATTGGGTTATTTACATAATATGTTTACATGATTTTGTTGTGCAATAAAACAACCCGATGGACACACGATAAAGGAAATGTTCAAATTCGGCTCTGATCGTAGCAACATCAGTGCCGGTCAAAGGTCTTCTTTGTTATTTATTGAGCTTTAAAACAAATGAATAACGACTATATATAAAATACACGGAGCCTCTCTTTTTCCTCCCTCTCTTCTGACAGCGTCAGTGTCTGTCTCATGCAGCTGATCCAGTAATGAGTGACACGGCCGACAGTAAAAATAAACATATTTATAACTAGTTTAGGTAGTTTGAGAGGTAGCCTAATTAAAATAGCTAAGGGCGATGATCTGACTTGAAGTGTGTGTTTTGCTCGGTTCACCGCTGCATCACAGCGGGAGGAGCTGCAGGTGAGCAGCGGAGTTTTTCAGGCTTCGGCAGCAACTTCGTGAGCGGTGGCAAAATCTTTGGCATGCCAAAAAATTGCCGAAGGACCTTGCGAAGGTTCATTTTCGTTTTGAATTCGCGTGTCAATGTTGCCCTTCGTAAGGGCATCGTGAGGGCATCGTGAGGGCATCTTGTTCTCATCGGTGCCATCGGGCATCATTTGACAAGATGCCCTCTCGAGTGCCTTACGAAGTTGCCGCTCACGAAGTTGCTGCCGGAGCCTGAGAAACTCCACCGGCGGTCATACGATGGCTTAAGATGCCCTCACGAATGGCCCGATGCTGTTACGATCAGAGCCGAATTTGAACATTTCCTTTATCGTGTGTCCATCGGGTGTCAATTTCGGGACAGTGTGACAGGGGCTTTACTACGGTGACCTGGGATGGATGACTTAGAATCGTGTGTCCGTGCCAATGGCTGCTCTGACCATCTCATCACTAACATGAAATGTCAAATAAGGCGTGAGACATTAAGCGATCATGGGTGTGGCATATGGTGCGGGCAGATGAGCGGACATATGCTGTCCCTTCACAGCAGGCGGTCTGCAATGAAGAGTGAAGGAGAGCTGAGATGGGGCATCCAACTCTGAGTGGAGAGTGAGTGATGATTAAAGCCATTAAACCCAATCTGGCTTCACACCACTGCATCACGGAGACTACCCCCGGCCCTCAACACCCTGCAAACCAGCCTTTTTAATCCACAATTGCAATAAAATCGTATCTTTCCTCAAAGCAGATAAAAAGGCTGCCTGTGAGATGAGATCATTTTAGTTCTCGGCTCCTACTTCGCTTGTTTCAAGGTTTTTATTAGCCCTTTGATGATATCTTAAAATACTCTGCGGATCACTCGACTTGTTTCAAGATAGTGCCACCTGACTCAAAATAAATGTCTTGTAAAATGGGACGCTTTCTAAATAATTTACAGTCCCAACCTCAGGTTAAGGCGTAGACAAGAGCCTGAGGTGTCTTGTTAAATGGAAGTAATACATTAACGACATCAGGGAGCTGCTCGGGGTTGGCTCAGGAAGCGCTGTGACCCCATGAGGCCTCAGAGTTGGAGCTGCTCCATCAGGGAGCTTCCTGGCACCACCTGACGGCCGGTGCCAGGGTTTGAACAGAGATGCCTCCAAGCCCTCCTGATCTGGCATCTCTCCCGGATACTTTTATTTTGGTCTCACGTTTTGAAGATAGCACCAATTTATTTTTGACTCGAACGCAATCAGTGCTTCAAATTCTGTCCGGAAATATGACAGACTATGCTTTTTAAACGCTGAGTTTTGATTTGCCTGATCGCACTTTAACTAATAGTAAACAACTTAAAGAAGCCAGAGATTTCATTTGATCAACATCTGGAAGTTGTTAAAGGTAGGGTAAGAATGGAGAAACCAGCTCGAGTGCGCAAGAATTTGAAAGTACGCAGCCGGAAAAAATCCTTCTAGACTTCCTTACAGAGCCCCTCCTCCAACACACACGAACGCGCACATGACCAATGAGAGCACGAGATAAGTTTGTGCACAGATGGAAGGCTGACAGGCAGGTAGGCCATCCAGTTATTTTAGCCGGGCCGGCTCAGATGATTGGTCGTGCTTTTTACAGCGCCACGGCTTCCACAGATGACATTTTTTTATTGTCAAAGCATTTAATGTATTCATTGCTATCGGGATGTTAAGAGCATTCCATGGAATATAACAAAAAGTGTATCTGAAGTGAATTACCTACCCCACCTTTAATCGAATTGGGCAACATGTTTGCTCTATGAACAGCTGTATGTTTTCTTACTCTGATGCAGGATATATTCAATTTATTTCTAACTACACGCCAATATTGGAAGGACTTATTGACAAGAATTATTACAATATCAGTAACAAAGCTTGCAGTCTTATCTAACAATGTCTGTGTCATTTCAATCTGGTAACTTTAGATATTTCTTTAGTTAGGGGTTCAGATCTGATTTGCTGTCAATATGACCTTTTACAACTGCTTTGGAAATCGGCCGTGATCTCCATCTCTTTTGTACAATTTATTCCATTGACATTCACTCAGTTATTGTGCAGACTCTTTCATTTTGTATCACCACTGCACTCCTTGGCCTCATGTTCCCGCACAATGTAGAAACATTTGTTATTTAAAATGTATTTATCCATGCATTCATTTCAATTTGTACTAATGTTTAATTTCTATATAGTGCCAAAAATACAACACTGTTATGATCGGTACATCGCTTCGATACTTCCCACCCCTTAGCCTATCGCGTACAATAAGTTTAAGAGCTAGACAATACGTTTAAGAGCTAGACAATACAAGCGTGATTGTTACATAGTGATGTCATTATGTTACGCAAGTAAACAAAGAGTCCAACGGAGGCGTTTCTCCGCGAGAAAACTCCCTCTGGTGGGAACTTTGGGATTTTAGCTTTTACAGACTATTTACATGCACACAAACATAACACATTACAGGAGAGGGAAAATCCCATAATGATTTAATCTAAACTTTCATGTTAAGCATGTCTCCCTCGATATATATACAAATAAACATATTTTATGAGTTTTTAGTAATAATTCTGACTGCTCCTGATAGACACACTGCTGGGTTTCCACACTGACTTACATTTGGTGAATTCTCAGTAACTCTGAATTAAAAATCGTCAAGCTCAAGACAGCATTTTCTTTTTATCTTCTGTCGCCGTGGTTCTGCGTGACTAACAGGTAATAAATGGCAGTTCGCCCTTGGAGGCAGGCTCATGGTGAGCGATTGTGTGTGAAAGCGAGACAGAGAAGAGGGAGGGACGGTGCCAAGTCAGCAGAGCAGACGGTATCAGAGAGCAGAGGCTGAGAGCACAGCACCCGTCATTTCTCACACGTAGAGCCTTCCGTTTTAACTCTGCACTGACACACGATCATTCATGTTTGTTTTTTTCTCAGTCTGAAAGGGTCAAAAACAAGGACACGACCGCTGCCGCTTCGTTTCAGTGTGAGGCTCTTGAACTGAGTCACAGCCACAAGCAGCTCTGCATCATTCAGCAGCAGCATGTTTGACTCACAGGCCCTTGTGCCGGGTAATTATATTAATATTTACAAACCAAATGTGACACAGTGAGAGGCTGCTGGCCTTCTGTTCTCTGCAACTTAAGTAAAGCTTGCCACTTTATCTACCGGGTATCCACACTGACTCTCAACGCAGCCTATTTTGGAAGCGTCACGCTGGCTTAATGTGCAAATTCTGCCCTAAATATGGCAGCTTTGTAGTCGTTATGCCCCCCGAAGGCAACGGCATCGTCAGTGCATGACATCTTCTCAAAGCAGCTCTGACTCACAGAGCAAAATGTCAAGACAAAGGTTATCTGGGTCCGTCATCACTGCCACAGTCGAAGAAACCTCAGGAGAGCGTTGTCTTGGCTCTCGTACGTGCCGCCACATGTGATGCCTTCACTGACCTCCACGGGGTTTGGCTGCAAGGCATCGCTTACCGCCTCGGGTGTCCCTATCCTGTCAGCTTCCCTTAAAACTCGCTGTAATCTTGATACTGTCAGCCCTCTGAGACGAGACTGAAACTGCACACAATGTTCATCTCTGCAAAGACATTTCATCGAGCATCGATTGTTAGCATCTCATTTCACCAAAACACAGAAATCTTCCAGCAAGGTTAGATAATTATACTTGTAATGAAACAGAGAGAAGTAATGGGATATCGGCATGATCTCGAAATCACATTTAAAGTTCAGTCGTACTTGCTGTGGACATTCTTTGCACACTGCCCTTCAGCTGCAGAGGTCCCAGGAGAGCACAAGTGAGAAATAAAAAGCCCCAGCCCTCATTGAAGCTCTTTCTGAATTATCTATCAAAGTCTGGATTTGAATCACCTGATCTTAAACGGCTTTGATGTGCACACTTCTATTCTTTCCGCACACCAGACAGTGACGTGTCCTCCTTGTTAATGTGCCGTGTGAAGACCTGAGTCCTTAACAGTCCCATCTTGCAAACAGAAATTGTACTGTGATACACATCCACACACACAGATGAATTCATCCTGCACAGACTTGCAGGACAGATGCATTAAAAGCTGCTTCAAAGTGCTCCCCATTGTAATTCCTAACCACAATGGTTCATTACCACTGTGAGTAAATAATAAGAGAGCTGGCTTTTAACTGAGAGGATGAAATGAGAAGACAATTAGGCTGCTTTTTTCAACCCTCGCCTGCTTTCTACTTTCACGATCAGGCTCCAGTTCCGTCATGATCTATTTGTCAAATCCTTTTAAGTAGGAGTGCTTACATATTCCTCGCGACAGCGCAACAAATCTTTCTCTAAAAATACACTTGCAAGGACATGCTGATCGAATGCAAAAACGTGTGTGAAGGAACAAATAACTTCACCTATTCTTAGCACAGAGTGAATTCTGAGGGATTGGAATAACACATTTGTGCATGTGTGTAACGTAAACTGACATTTTGCATATTTAATAAGCTCATTCTGTGGAAAAATATCTTCAAATCAAAAAGACTTTGTGCTTTATGCCTTGGTGCTTACCTTTTGGTGGGAGTGGGCGCCCCAGAGGACATGAGCATTGTGTCGTTCATGTTGTTGGCCCCTGGTTTCGGCTGACTAAAAGACAAGATTACAGGTCTTTAATCTACTCTGCAGAGGCCTCGAGTGCTTGTCACCAGGGAAATGGGGAAGAGGGCATTTTCATTTTTATTAGTAATCATGAATCAGCGACTCTTGACTGCAATTTACTCCAACTGTACAAAAGAGGGCAGACAATGAAGATCATTATATTACTGAATGTGCTGCACAAAGTCTGCAACGTCTTGTACTCGGAGTTGACTTAAAAATCCCAGCGAAATAATTGACTTTTCCCGGCAATTGAAATCATTTTAGGGCCATTATCTTCAACCTAACAACAGCAGACAAGGAAACTAATTACACTGGAAGTCTGTGAAGAACTAGGAAAGGTGACTTTGTGGGAGGTAATTTGTGAGAGTAAACAAAGCGACGGGGTCCATCTGGCGGCTGCACCCCGAAACCCTCGGACCACAGAGTCTCATTAACGGTTCAGAAATATCACTCTGCACTTCTCAGGTGCGTCGCCGCTTCACGCTTCACCGCCACTTTCCATTTCTCTGTAGTCGCATCTCTTCAATCTGCACAACGCATCTCTGTGAAGTTGTCAGCCTTGATTCTATTGTAACAGATGTATTTAAAGATCACATAAAAGGCAACAAGCACTGAACAGCATTGCATCTCGTTATGCTTATTTGTCCAATCAGCATTTATGGGAAAAAAAATCAAACTATTTATATCCACATTCTGCAGATTACTGTTATCAGCACAAGACAGTGAGAGCTGCTCTGCTCCCGTGCCACTATCTGCCTCAACAGCTCTCCTTCTTTGTTTGTGTATTACTGTGTTACTAAAAATAAGAGCAGAAAAACAGCATTATTTCTGGATCACTAATTGTGCTGAAATCATTTGTTAGCTGTTCACAAACAAGAGTACACATTCCCTGCATTCATGTGCATGCTCAGGGGGTTTAACGTGTTCTCTTTGAAGACATATTGCAACTATTATTGCCTCATGCATTTACATTTCCTTCAGGACTAGCCTAACGGGTGAACTGAACCGAATGAGTCATTTATACATTACATTATAACACAATCCTACTGATTCTTACATTTTAAGCAAAAGTATAACAAAAGGAAAAATAAAAACTGTCACTAGTCAAACCTGCACATGCTGCCCTCCACAAATACTCCACTAAAGGTTCCCCTTATTTAACTCTTGATATATTACAATAATCCCCCCCGGAGCAGCAGACAGAACAGCAGACACCCTTCATCCCCCTTACCTCTGTGAGGAGAGCAAGCACCTGCCCGGCTGGCAAAATACATCCGACTGCTGCTGCTGCTGTTGCCAGATGCCTAATCTGCCCTCAACTGAGCAAGAGAGCATCTCAATGTACTACACTGCTGCTGTCTCCAAGGAAACTCGGCGGTCACATGACTTCATGACGCCGCGGATGTCTCTCTCTCTCTCTCTCTCTCTCTCTCTCTCTCTCTCTCTCTCTCTCTCTCTCTCTCTCTCTCTCTCTCTCTC
>CALSBZ010046601.1:1620808-1683702 GCA_943591055.1 Gobionotothen gibberifrons
TGCTATCAGGATATTAAGAGCATTCCATGGAATATAACAAAAAGTGTATCTCGAGCCGGTTTCTCAAACTTACCTACCCCTCCTTTAACTTAGCATTAAGACTTGAAAAAGGGGAAAGGGCTAGCCTGTCTGAAGGTAAAATCATCCATATGACAGAACCTTTTAAAAGTGAGATGCCTGCAAGTTTTTTGTGTGGATGAATCAAAGAAGACAGGTGTTGGTAGGTGGATTTTGTTTCTGTAGGGCAGAGCCAGGCTTGCTGATTCTCTGTTTTCAGTCTTAATGCCCAGCTGCGATAACAGGCTGTAACTTCCTATTTAACTGACGGATATGAGTTTAAATATCTGTAATATTATATTCTCAAAATGTGCCATATTCCAAAGTTATAACATCTGGATATTGTCCACCATGTGTTCGCCAAATAGACTCATTTTTCTTTTGATAAAATGTTGCCTTTGGTTTGCAGTTCAAAGCCATTCACAGTTCATACTTAAGCATTACATTGAGAAAGGCAGTCACCAATGAATACATATTTTTGAATGGTTGGTCAGGATTGGAAAACATATTTTCATAGCTATACTACTCTAGCACCAAACCGAAATAAAAAATTCATCTGGGAACATAAAAAGACAGTTTTTCATCATCAAACACAGGTAAAAAAAATCTTCCCTGCGTCAGACAAAACAACAGAGACATAGAGACTAGTCTCAGGGGTCAACAGTCACTTCAATTATCCTAAAAGTCAGTGAACACGCCAGCAAACTTCAAAGGCCATCTGTGAGAGCAAGAGAATGCACTTTGTCTATTAAAGTCTTAAAGGGGGACATAACGACAGGATGTTCCTAAAGTTTAAGAGACGTCACAAGTTGATAACTTCATCACTGTAGTATGCACAAGAATGCATCCTTGTTGACCTGCCAACACCTCCTCCATCCCCTCGCATCAGAGAGTAGAGGGGTTGTTGGAGTAAAGATTGAAGTATAATAACGGATCAATAAGTCAGGATTAGACTGAGGTTTGTGCAGGTTAGAATCAATCGGCTCCACCATGGCTCTGAAATCACAGTAAGCTAGCAGTGTATTGATAAATCCATGGCACTGTCCATGGTGCTGAAGCATCAGACAGATGTGTATTGTTTTCTTCTGGAGTCCAGCCTTTCCTGTCAGTTTGGCCTACTGTACATATTGCTACTTGTCTCAATCAACCATTGGTGAAAGATGTATTTTAATAAAGTAGTGCGAGAATCTAAGATAATTCTGTTACAAGCTAAAGGTACACATTCACTATTCTACTTAAAGGTAGGGTAGGTAAGAATGGAGAAACCAGCTCGAGTGCGCTAGAATTTGAAAGTACGCTACCGAAAAAAATCTGCCCCTTCCTTCAGACTTCCTCACAGAGCCCCTCCTCCAACACACACGAACGCGCACATGACCAATGAGGGCACGAGATAAGTTTGTGCACAGATGGAAGGCTGACAGGCAGGTAGGCCATCCAGTTATTTTAGCCGGGCCGGCTCAGATGATTGGTCGAGCTTTTTACAGCGCCACGGCTTCCACAGATGAGATATTTTAGTGTACTTATTGTCAAAGCATTTCATGTATTCATTGCTATCGGGATGTTAAGAGCATTCCATGGAATATAACAAAAAGTGTTTCTGAAGTGAATTACCTACCCCACCTTTAAGCTTTTAAATGTCTTTTAAGCAAGTGGCTTTTTTTCAGTAGAAGGATACAGCTCCTGTTAGTGATACAGTAAAGCTTTTTGTCTTTCATTGAGAGACACCAGAAACAGTGCCTTTGTAGGTAGGGGAATGAAGGATTTAAAAAATGTACATTTAATTGCAGAATAAAGCAATTTAAAGTCAGTGGCTCATTACATATGTTCTTACTTTTAATTGGCTTAGCTGGCAATGTGAGGTGCCCATAGTGAGTGTGGGAAAACAACAATGTGCATGCCCTCATTGCATTTGCTACTGAGGAAAAACTCAATTGTACTCGCATACAGTGCTTGGGTAGATGTATTTATTCACTTTCTACCACTCCAAATAACTGATATATCTTTTAACAATATGACAAACAAGACCCTGGAGTTCATTAAGGCTTCTGTGCCATAACATCTAATATAACCAAGAGCGCCACCTGGGCAGAACTCAATATCTCAGCCACCATCATCCTAACATAATCAACATCGTAAACAAACAACAACAAAAAAAATCCACAGATTGCAGCTTGCTGAGGGCACCAGAGAGACATAATCCAAACTAGTTTCAGCTACACATTTCTTTTGTAATCAATATCAATCTACTTCTGTGCTGTCATTGCATGCTACACAGCCTATAGCGCGCAGGCTAATCCCATCACCTCATCTCCCACATTGAGGGAAACTGTTGATTGTCCAGGTTTTGATGTAGATTTATGCAAAACATGCGTACGTTTGGGCACAAGGCATAAAAAAACGCTTCCGCCAGTGGGCAGAGCCTTGATGGGAGCACTGATTCAGAGATGATGGCTTCTGTCTCGCAGTAGAAACAGAAAATCATGTTTATCGCCCAATGATGTAGCTCACTATCAATTACTCACTGACACTTGCCAGAAGCAAAACCATATACAGACAGACTTAGATGTATGGTCGTGATTTTGTTATGAAATCAGCCATGAGAAGATTTCCTGTGATCCTATTAATGCCACGAACAGGCAACATTATAAATCACTTTTTTTATTAGATTGTTATGTCTTATGTGGAGGCGAAAAGTGAATTGGCGTAAGGATGATGGGAAAAATACACAGTGACCTTAGCGTTGTGGACTACTGGATGTATCTCAGCGGGGGAATTGATTATTGACATCGTACCATTTTTCATCTGAGATGTAAATGAGTGTGCGGGGTTTAAGACAGCTGCAGAATATAATGCATTTCCTATAATGACTTCCAGGAGCCCCAAAGCCTGCGGTGTGAGATTTATACCATCGTCCCCCGTTTCATTGCCAACAGACTGATGAGGACGAGGGTGCTGTTAGCGGCCGAAACCTGCGCAGTATATCACCATATCCACGTTAGCAAATAACCATGGGCTCGACATCTTAGCCATGTGGCAGTATATCAGTCATGGTGTGACGGCGAGATGGAAATATGGACGCCGTTACATGACAAGAGCAGACAATAGATCAGCAGCACACTGGGCCTTGCTGTGCAGTTAATCAACACATCAGTGCTCATTCATAAAAACAACTAGTGGTAACAAATGCTGTGCGAATGACACTCACACAGTGTGGGTGAGCTCCGGGGGTCTCTCCGCCTGCTCGGGGAACACAGGATGAGGCGGCTCTCCGATGGGGACGCAGCCGAGGGATTTACTGATGGCGTGGCTCAGCTTTTTGGCCGGAGACTTCTGCGAGGAGGGCGGGGGGGAAAAAAACACAAGTATCTGTCACCTTGTCGTGTCATGTGTCACCATCGTGTGGGGAAAACCGTTTTAAGCTGCTTCAGACTGAATTTACATAACTAGGTCAACATTTTGTTACTGTGCCAAAAGTGTGGATCAGCAGGAGCGTATGTGCATGTTCAGTAAGTGCCTTATCGGCTACTTCACAGGACGTCTTGGTGGCTGCCCTGCGGCCCAGAAACTGCAGCATAATGAGTCTGCTCTCCTGCTGTCATGTCATGTGAACATCTGAGTGTAGCAGCGTGACTACATGGGAGGTTGTGGCTCAGTGGTAAGTGCGCTGATCTTCGGATCACGGGGGCACTGGTTTGAATCCCGCCGCAGTCAAACATTCCGCTGTGTCCTTGGACAAGACACTTCACCCCAAATTGCTTCTGTGGGGATTGCCCACAGTATTGAATGTATGAAAGTCGCTTTGGATAAAAGCGTCTAACAAGTGACATGTAACGTAACTACATGAAATACTTCCATTTGTTAAAAACTGGAAAATATGTCTGGTATGACATCAATAACCACAACATACACTAATAAGGAGAACAAATATGGATAGATGCTACTGTAACTGTACTCTTATTTAGACAGTATTCATCTTTTAATATTAAGTCTTTCCATATTGAATACCAGTCTTCAAATCATCTACTGTCATGCAGAAAACGATTCTGGTAGGTTAGAGTAATTCAACCCTCAACGGTTCAACAGTGAAAACTAAAACACAAACTAATCAATACATTTAGGGCCGGATGATCTGTGTAGCATGTGCTATCATTTAGAAAAAATAGCAACTGTTTAATGAAAATCATGTTTACTTGTAGTCTAATCTGATAAAGGGTTTAAATTGTTTCCAAAAACCGTAACCTTCACTGTTTTCAGCACAAAACCTATAAATGTGGTGAAACATATCCCAGAGGTATTAGGACGTTAACTCCAATTTGTCACAGAAGTAGGAAATCATCCCCGAACAGATGCATGCTCCAAACCTTCACGATAAATATCTAAATGTGTTTTCATATCACAGACAGTGTTCGGTGCGTCGTGCACTCAGGCATGTGATCCCAGCCCCGAGTCATTCTCTTCTGTGCAAAAACTGAGTTTGATGGGAATTGGATTTGGGATCCAGTGCCTACTGTATGACTTCCCTTGTTCAGATTTAAATAATAATGAAAACGCTTTTGGGGGGGATGCGGCAAGGCAGAACATTCAATCAATACGATTTCATTTGCCATAATGAGTGAAACCTCCATAACATCTCATGGATTTCTCTGACGGGACAGGAAGTGTAGAGAGACTGCTGGACACTCTACCCTCAGAGATATTGACTTTGGGACTTGTGGGTTTTTTAAAGGGAACATCGTGAAGGTGACAGTGAGTGTGTTCAGGGGTCTTACCCAGGAAGAGTGCTCCTTCATCTGGTGCTGGTTGCTATGGGGACCGTTGGCATGGCCGCGCCAGAAGCAGCTCTGGCACAGCTGGTAGCCGTGGCACTGCTGGCACCGGTACCGGAAACCCATCATGCTTTCGCTCCGGCAATAGGAACATTCCACCGGATGGAAGACTGACGGGAAAAATTAAAAACAAAGACAAGATTTTCTGTCAGAGAGAAGCAGAGATGGCAAAAGTACACACATCCTTTACTCAAGTAGAAGTACAGATACAGATACTCATGTTTAAAAATAGAAGTACTGACTAAACTTCTTTACTCAAGTAAAAGTAAAGAAGTATGAGCTTTGAAATGTACTTAAGTAAAAAGTACCTATAACTAGCAGCTGTTTTAAAGAGTACCTGACCTCCCTTTATATGAATAGAACAATAATGTAATTGTTAGCTAATGAATGTTTCCATGGTGACCAACGGCAACATGACAACGTTTTCATTGGTCCCTCTTCTTTAGAGAAGACCAGGAAATGATGGATACACGGATCGTGTACAAATCAATAGGCACGCAATGACTCTAAATAATAATGATCACGCCACCAAACACAGATTAAAACTAAAGTAACGAACCGGTTTTGAAAATGTAAGAAGTAGAAAGTTCAGGTATTTGTGTTAAAAATGTAAGAAGTAAAAGTAAAAAGCCGTCTCGGAGTAAAGTGCTGACACCAGAACGAAGTATTTGTACTCCACTACCTCCCACCTCTGGGGAGAAGACATCTTTACTCACAGAGTTACTGTCCAAAATCGCTTTTTGACATCCTCCTTTATTTTCATAATATCCTTTTTTCTCATTTGGATGGTCTTGAATTGTTGTATGTGTAACTGATTCCATAAACACAACATCTTTTGCACCTCTGTCAGTTATAGGAGAGGGGCCCCTCCTCTACTGCTGCCCCCGAAGTGTCTTCCATTTTTCCCCACGTTATTTGGGGGTTTCTTTGATGCCTTGTACGCTGTATGGGTCTAAGGACAGAGGGTGTCAAACCCCTGAGACAGATGTGTGATTAGATTGGTTTGATTGATTACATCTTCTATTTATTTTTACGGCAGTTTGTCTAACCTTTTCTTGTCTGACATACACAATAAAAGGTTTAATCAGTGTCGAAAGTGACATTTACTCAAGAGTTTCGAAAGAGTTTTAAGGCACTTTGGAGATTTTGTCTGAGTTTGTGGACCTGGACTATTTGTATGTACTATGATTATTGATGAATGATATTAGAGTGATACAGACCTGATGGCTAATGACTTGAGGACGGGTCCTTATTAAACGTCTCTGTTAAATCAAAGGGCTGTAACTAGCTACTATAGATGAATCTGTGCATTATTACTTCAACTTGTATGATCAATTATTAGCTACATACATCGGACCATTGGGATGCAGCCATGCACTGAAAATAAAAGGAAAATGTAAAAAATATGTACAGAGATTTCATTTTTTAATTCCTGGGCAGACAATGTTGGCTCCAAATTTAGAAAAATCAAATCAAAACCTGTAAATTCCTCTGTGGTTCCCAATATGGAGTGGTTTCACATATTTAAGAGTCCAAATCTCACCATTTTCAACATTAGCAAGTCGGTGCATGAGCGGTAGCCATACGAGGCATTGAGGGGGAGGGTCTGCCATCAACACATCCAAAAACGTGTTCAGCATAATCTTCTTCTGGATACAAACACACACAAACATGAATACAAACAAGACGTGTACATCATTAGCGAGTTGAACGAAGATACAGCGTGAAAAGAGAGGGGGGGGGGGGTTTAAATATGCTCCTCATACCTGCTGAGGGAAGCATGTGCGCACCGAGTGCTCCGTGTAGCCGAAAGACGGACCCTCGAACACGGCTGTGGGGAGCTTCAGCACCTCCCGGAGAAACTGATCAAACTTTGCAAACATCATGACTCCATTTGAGTCGGAGATCTGTGAGAAAATATCTGAAAGACAGCAAATCTCAGATTGGTTACATATAAGTTAACATTGCAAAAACACAACAGTAGCCAATCCATGCAAAACAACAAGTATAAAAAAGGCTTTTGGGTCAGCCTAATGACATTTAAAAACATATTTATGAATGTATAGGATTGATCCACAACCATACACTCAGTGAAGTGAAAATATGCAGAGTTAAAGCAAATGAATGTTGCATAGACGTTCCTACAGCGCCCCTTTGTGGTACATCTGAGGAACTACATGAATGCAGCCATGACGTCAGACTTCAGAGGGCTGACTTAAAAACTGCAGCTCATTCACAAATATGTTTTATGAAACTGTATGTGAACGGAATATAAATGCACTTACAGCGTAGTTTGTCCACAATCTTCCCTCCACACATTGTAGACAGCATGGCTTTCATTGAGAAAACGGTCAGCTTCCCATGGCTTTCACTGCCAAGAGAAAGACAAGTGGAATTTATAAGCACATTTGTTGTGTCCCTCCAGATGTGTCCCATAGCATCACTTTAATAACGATTATGTAATGTTTACGCATTATTGACTATTTAACTCAAAAAAAGTATAGTATTTTATCTTATTGTGACCCGAGAACTCTTTGGAGATTGTGAATTTGAGATGAAAAATGTACGTCACGATAAACAGATTATGCAAACAAGTTATTTGTATTCAATTGTGTGTAAAATGTATTAAAATCATAACATGAACTAACAGATTAACGAGGTATATTCAGCTCATTATCAAGGCTGCCTCAACACCCCTTGAAACCTTTTCAACTTGCCCAGAGAGAGCCGCTCTTTCATTTCCTTTTTCACTTTCATTTGGCCCCGACTTCCGAGCAGCGGTAGCCGAGGACATGAAAGCTCTTCTGCCTAATTCAGTTTGGACCTCAGGGACAGATAGCCAAACGGCTTCCCGTGATCACAGACAGTCATTTCCACAACGTTTCTCAGAGATACGGCAGCATGAATAATAACGGAGCGGGGCCGGAGTGACCTTTTACAGATAAAAGTAAACCAATTGAACGGGTCGATGAATTGACGGGGGCCCAGCAGCCAATCAGCATGAGCTCATAGGGAACAATAATGAGAGAGCTTTACAGTCAATAATACAGGATGCCTCGAGCTCCGAGCAGACGTCAAGAGGAGGGATATACAGTAAGACATCACCAGGAATACTTCAGCTGACAGGGACTATTTTTGTATCTGCTGTGTGATCATTTACATGGTTTCCAAGGCTACCCCTTGTATGTGTATGGCTCATTTGTACAATATAGAATCAGGGCCATTAAGGAACGCTAAAGCCACTTACTGCTGTGGATTATTTCTAAGAGTTTCGGCGTTTACCATATTCAATTCAAGACTTCCAAAACAATTCGGAATTTTGTCCCCAGCATTTAATAACCTGCAGCGTGGACAGCTGTATTGGGAAAAATACTTTATAGAAATGGTTAATAATTTAAAAAGAAATTGCAAATACCAAAGATTGGAGATTAACACTTATTAATTTCTTACTAATTCAATTTAAAACTGAGAATGTTCTGTAGAAGTTATTTATTCAGACTAGGGCTGCGGATTAATCGTTCAATTTATAAAAGATGGTAAGAAAATAGAAAATTGCGAAAAAATCTGATTTTCTGATTGGCTTTTAATTTGAGCTTTTTCGTGTAAAGAACATTTGACCTTTTTAGATATGATTTTAAAGTGGTCACAAGCGATAGTTCTATGCATCCAGTGACAAAGGCTCATAAGTTGAGAACTTCTACTCTAATATTGGAAATGTTAAACCATGTCCTTCACTTCCTGAAACACTTTAAGCCCTGCTTTTGATGTCTCCTACATTAATACCCAAACAACAGAAGAAGTGTTTCCAATGATCTCCGCCTCTGCCTCGTACCTGTCGTAGGTGGCCACCATGAAGTTGAGCAGCAGCCCGATGGACTGATCCACGTTGATCTGGTGGGTGGTGGGCAGCCGCTTGTTGAGCTGGTAGTAGATGGAGGACAGGATCGTCTCCAGCCGCGACACGTTGATCTCGGCGTTGTGGTCCAACGTGTTGAGCCCGTTGTCACGAAACGCCTCGATCATGTTCCACACGTCCACCAGATGAACTGAGAGGGGGAAACGGAAACACTGAGACTGTATTCACGTTGGAACAAACATTTCTAGAGTTGAAATGAGAGGGAAAATCTTACGGTTGCATCTCTTCTGCACAAACCGGAGTTTGCAGGCAGTCCTGTACGTCGACAGTCTGATTACATCAAAGTTTTGAGCTCCTGAAAAACAGCATTAAGAAAAATCAGCTCCAAGACAGTCCACTTTAAAGACATACAATTAAAGTGTTTCTTACTAGAGAAACATTCACACTATCACCGTCTCTGTGTGGGAGGAATTACTGTACGTGTGAAGCAGCAAATATCTCTTGGGCAACTTGGAGCCATGAGAGCATTACATGATGAGCTGTGAATAGTGAAAAGAGATTTCTCTCAAGTCGACTCCACTCACTCATTTCCATGAAGAGCTGTCTCTTCTCCACCATGGCCTTGCCCCGTTTGCTGCCTTCCTCGATCATCCTGTGGCACATCAAACAGCAGCGCGTGAAATGTTTACTGTTAATAACACGGCTCTCTTTATCGTCCAGAAACCATCAGAAACAGAACAGTGCAAGTGAAGATTATTAATAATATATATCATCACTCTGTATCATTTCGTGTGAAGACTGAACATAAATGAGGACCTAAATATCATAATCTTCTTTTAAATATAGACGATATGGTCTTTCTGTGACCAGTATTGAGCGTTTTCTGCGCTCAGCTCTTGAACACTGGCGTACCAGCAGGACACAATGTTTTTTTCATCTTCATTATTGACCCTGTACATGAAGGACAGTATTAGTCATCACTGCGGTTAAACACTTCACTGTAAAAAAAATATGCCTTGGGTTCTGCGTTTAATAAAATTATAGGGATGAAATTCAAATATTTTTTAGGGTTACACAAATGATGTCAAAGACTCTGACAAGCTGCCATAATAATACAACTGAACCGTCCAATTGTTTCACTTTGAGTTGAAGAATATTGAGTTGAAGATACTGTAAATTAGAGTATATATTTTTGTATTTCAAATGTCTGTTTGAGTGGTGCTCAGTCAGTGGCAACTAAAACAATTTACTGTGACTTTTTTATAAAGCAAATGATCAACATTTTAGCAAAAAACGAATTTGCCTTATCGCCAGGAGCGAGGAGAAAAGATTGAAGCCACTCTTATATCTGTATGCTAAATATGAAACCACAGACAGCAGCTGACTAGATTAGCTTAGCTTCAAGTCTTTGAATAGGGGAAAGTAGCTAGCATGGCTCAGCTGAATATCACATGATATACTAAAGCAAAAACAAGCAAACTGTCAATATGTGGTTTTAGGAGGTTAGGGGCTTTTTTTTAAGTTCATACAATTCATTTCAAGTGTGTCGACAATCTGGGTTCACTTCAGCCATAAAAACAGCTGCTCGAATATAATATAAAAGATGTTTATAATGCCACCGTGTAGTAATGAATCTTTTCCACAAGGCAGAATATCTCTTCAGGAGAAAGAACAGAAACGCACTCATCTCTTTTATACAGAAAACTTCTATGGAACAATTCAGACTTTTGTTCTGACACCTGATTCAACTTCAGGGTTGACTCAGAGGATTCATTGTTCCTGTCTGGTTCTGTTTCAACATAGCTCTCGTACTTGTTGAAGGCACATTCCCTTTGAAACCAAACAGGTGTCCTTATTTTATTCAATAATATATTCATTCTACGATTCTTCAATAAGTGTCATCACAGTGTTTAATGTTGTAGTCATTTCACCAGAAAGTATTATAACCTTGAGTTCTTATAATATGACGACATTTATTAGTAGTATTAATATATATAGAGATTTGTGTTATAAGAAATTGGTAAACACTATTTGTTTTTAAACTTCAAAGGACAGATGTACTATGTATTTTACCACACAAGATATAACTTAAGCTCTCAATATTTACCTGTCGCTGGCTGAGTGTCAAACTGAGAGAAGCCCTTAACGTCGGCCCTGTGAAGAAAATTGGAAACAGTTAGTGAGGGAGTCTTTATGACTTGATCATCACGAGAGCTGAGCAATTATTCGCTGACTAAATGTATAGTTGACTTCTGAATAACTAATGAACACATCCCCTCTCTCCCTCCTTCAAGGACCCTCCATGTGTGCTTTTGTTTCCCCTCCCTCACTTCCTGTCGAGATATTGGTGAGCTGGCTGGGGAACACTCCAGCGCCCGTGGGTCTGTGCAAATGATGATTCTCCGTGACATCCCGCTCACAGTGACTGCATCCTGTGGGCTAATGACACCGAGCAAGAGCTGCAGAGGAAGCACCTAAAGAAGAGCGCGGACACGCAGCACATTACGGCCGACCAATGAGGGAGAAGCCTCGGATCGAGAGCCCCCCCACCATGCCCCGGTGCATGTACACAAGGGGTGCGTTCACTGACCAGGGGACGTTCACAGACCAGCAGAGCGAGAAGGGAAGGTTCTGCGGCCCTGAGGAAGTCTACAGGCAGGATTTCTCTATTTATTTTTTTACATTGCATTTTTATAGAGACACTCGTCGTCACGGTGATCCCTGCTGTATGACAGATCCTCTCTCCAGTCACTACCTCTGGCTCGTGTTGACCGGTTCTCATCAGGGGTTACAGGCATCAGGAAGATCATTTCAAAATACCTCGTCCACTGAAATGCAGTCACGAATTACTCTATTTCTATTTTAAAAACATTAGATATTATAATCAGGCTTACAACTAATGATTATCTATTGATTGAGTCAACGAAATGTCAAACAACTGCTAATCCATCACTAGTCCAACAACTAGACAATAACTCCATGTACGCAGGTTCGACTCCGGCCTGCAGGAGTATTTTGGCAATGTCATCCCCCCTGTCCCCCCCCTTTCTACACTGCATATAACAAAGGCAGTCTCTGGCCAAAAATATATAATCCTATTGGTCATTAAGCAAAAATGACAGATTTATGACTTAGTTGTAGCTTCACACTTGTGAGAAATGTGATTGTCATAAGGACAATGTCATTAATGTTATTTGGTTTTGACCAAGAAATGTGAGGACATCCCCTTGGGTTCTAGGGAGTTCATTTGTCACTATTTTCTGACAGTTGAAAGGACAAAACAATTCACTGAAAATAGCCTTTAGTTACATTCATACCCATCCATCACCATCCCTCAACAGAGCTCAAGGTGACATCTTTAAGTGCCTTCTTTTTCTTGAGAACCATCTAAAACATATTGACTTGACGATGATGCAAGAAATAGAAAAAGAGAAAATCCTTACTTTTGAGAAACTGAAATGATAATTTGTCATTGTGCATCTAATCAATTACTTGCATCATATGGCTGCAATGTAAGAAAGACAACGCAATAAAGAGCTATATGCTAAAAGAAGAAGCATTTGCACTGCTCTGAAACAATATTATGGCTATTTTTAGCTCAGTGCAAATCCTGTCAAAAACTCAGTCTGGATTAAAGGTTTTTTAAAGCCATTAAAAACACTTGCTCAGCCTAATTACAGATTAAATGGCGTCCTACGTGGGGCAGCACAAACTGTAATTCAGGTTTAATGTGTCAGAGGAGCACTGCTGTACTCTGGGGGCAAAGGGAAGACACATTAGCTATGCAGTGGGAGACCCAACAGACACATGTCAGCAAAACAACACAATGGCTCATTGTAAATATTAACTGCAGAAATCCATGAGTATGCAACTCAGGCCTTACATTGGCAGGAAATGTTTGGAAAAAAAATTAAATCAGTGCATGGCAGCAAATAAAAAAGCTTCAATGCAGGAGCTGATCATTTCAGGTTAGATGAGGAAGCAGAGACAAGTTCTTAATAATTCATGGACAAATGAATTCACAGAGCAGCAGCGTGATAAAGCTCTGCATTCAGGGGATTTTCAGTCCTCTTATTTGCACACATTTTAATATTCAGTTCACAAAAATGTTGATGTCAGCCCTTTTTTTTTTTTAACAGTGTGGTTATCATTATAATCCCGTAAAGGTGCATTTACTGTAACCGCACCTTCAGCTGCGAGCTAATGACAACATCCTTTGACGCGAGTCAACAGAAGGACTGGGCTACTGCAGTACCTCCCTTCCGCTGATATCATCCACTTCTACAAGCCTCATTCATTCCTCACGGTGAGCATCCCTGCAACACTTAACATTCACTTTCAAAGCGACGGAGGGACACACACGCAGCCATATCGGTGATTTAACTGCCTATTAACCTTATTTCTGCAATGGGAACGGTGTGTCGTGATGTTCATAAAAAATGTTGGCATAACAAACAATGGCAATCCTTCATCTATTTCTCACGGCTGTCTCGACAGATTCATAAGAGGCAAAGCTGGCCTTTACCCGAGGAAAATCACGCAGGATGCGTTTAGAGCATCATCATCATGATCATCATCGGTATCAGATGTGGATGATAAGTAGTCCAGGGTGAATAAGGAGGATATTTCCTCCGTGATCCACAGTCGCACATCTCACCTTTGATGAATCCACGCGTGTGTCCGCCGACCTTACAGCTGTCCGGGCGATGCGACGCGGCTCCGGTGACCCAGCTTCATATTTCTCCCTCCTCCTCTCTCTCATCCGGCTTCAATCTTGCGAACTGCGGTTGTATCCGCGCAGAGAAACGAAGAGGCGCCGCGCTCCGCTCGGCTTCACCAGCAGAGACCAGCGGCAGAGGACGGCAGAGCAGTAGGAGGGCGCGAGCTGCCATGCGCGGACTCTACTCACTTTACGCATGTGCGCACGCACGCTGGTTAAAGGCGCACACACTACTAACATTACTGCTTTGACTCAGAGTTATGATCCTGAGCATTATAGAGGAGATGAAAGACGAAACTGATACAATCTAATTTAAAGGGAAAATCCAGTGTTTCAATACGTTCTTAAAGTTGGTGGATTCAAAAGAACATATTTCAAAAAACATTTTACAAAATCAAAGCAGAGACAGAGATTCTGACTTGTTACTAAATCTTACATTTCCCATAATACAATTTAAGATCAGTTTGGATGATTGTTGACAGACCTTGGTAGTTGGTTATCCCCCAATGTTTCTATTTATATTGCCATTTATAACAGGTTGCGCCTTTGAAACAGATATTTAATAATGCAGTTGAAACAGAAAAGTAAAGCTGATTAAGAAACATTTCCTATTGTGAAACAATGAACTCCCAGAACCACGGGGCCAACAACTGTTTTCATAGAGTTCATCATGAAGAGACAAGCAACAGAAAACTCAGACAAAATACTTTTCATTATTTATTCATATAGTCTATAACTTCTGGTAAAATACACTTTGTTTACAAGTGCTGATTACTATATTACATTCACCCGGAGTTTAAATGGAGACAAACTGACACAGACACATTAAACAAATTCACCTAGTGATAAACGTGACGTTTCAAAAATGGTGGTGATTGCCCATGACACATAACGGGCGTTTCTTTATGAACTGCTCGTCTGAAAACACACGACGGGTAACTTCAGTGAGGGAGGGGGGCCGCTGCCTGAATGAGATTCAGTCCTCATTAACAAAGATTTCAGCTGCCTTTCGGGGTGATTGATTGTTTTTGTTAATTATTTTTGCAGTGCAATCCAGCCCCCCCCCCCCAACTCCACACGAGGAAATACAAAACATCACATTCAACCAAATAAGACCTAAATATGTATGGGGGATAAATACAATTTGTGTTAACAGAATCAAACACTGGTACCATTTATAGTGAAATGCTAAATATGTGGAAACCTCGTGTGATTCTAGCCCTACAGTTTTAAAAACAATTGTACCCCCAATTTAATAACAGATACATACAAAAATGGACTTGAATTAATCCACTGACCTAAAAATGGTGGTTTTTAAAAACATTCTCTTTTTGTTTTCATGATAAAATGACACAAATGTAGACAGCTAAAAGGGTACACACACATATGACAACATCTCTATGGAAAAATATAGACCAATAACAGATCCGTTGCAAAAAGCTGGGCCATACAGAGTACTTGGTTATTCTCTGCATGGTGGTCTGTCACAAACAATATAAGAAACACGGACAGCCAATATATTATTATTATAGTAAATACCCTGTTGATTCGAAAACAATTAGCAAATAGATTTTTATTAATATAAAATATATTCATTAAAATATATTACTTTATGATTACTATATTACTTTCTTTAAAAAGGTGACTTTGGCATATTACCTTAGAAATAATTGCTATTAAAAACAGGCCTACTTTGCGCCTCCAGGACATTTCTAAACAAAGTCTTACTTTGCAAGGATCATGAGCAGCCGAAAAACATTCAGAGTTAATACTTAACACCGGCCTTTTTCCAGTTCAATATGTAGTTAAGTAACCGCGTAAATAGTAATGCGGCTGTCCTTATACATCACACACATACATAATTGTATATCATGATACAATATTGTTGACAATACCACATTCATATTGAGGGTAACTCTCCAAATACTCTGGAAAACGGCCATTTTAAGTGTTTCACCCGCCTGTTAACCGGTGTCATATTGTACCTCTAAATATTTGTGAAACTACAGGTATGCTGAATCATTTCATGAAAAAAGCATTTAGTGTTTAAGAACAACGTACTGTTCTCTTTCAACAGTACAAATTATGATGTAATTAACAGGATATACTCAAGCAACGTGTGCTGCACAAATAAAATCATTTCTACATGTATACTGTAAATAAGCAGATATTTAAAAAACTCAATTATCCTCATTTCCTCCTCTTGCCTTGAGTGTTTTCTTTACTGATCTGTCATTAGAGACATACAAGCATCAAGCCCCCCCGCTCACAGGAGACAATATCTACTAACCGGCTATTTTGGGGAGAAAATGAAGAAGGTACACACAGCAGGAAGTAACGTTAGACCTTCAACCTGGAATGGAAAATATCTCAATTTACCAGAAGGAACATATAGACATTTTTATGTTAAATGATGTTTGTGCTGTACATAGTTTCTATAAATCTAAGTGCTTCGTCAAAAATGATTTGATGTGCAATCCTTACAAGTGAATTAAAATTCTATTTATATTCCATTTCTAAAACGATACTGGATCTTTCTAATCTTTATATCTGAGTATGTTCAGTAATAAATGTACAGTTTATATATAAAATAGTTACTGTGAGTTGCACTTCCCTGCCATGCGTGCATAAATGCCAGGAGGTACTCTACAAGCAATGATTATCATTAGCACCCTTTTTATGCCCGTAAACCATAACTGATCAGGCCCAATAAGAAAAAGTGTCAGTATTCAACAGTCATTATGTTCTACAAAAATAGCAACATTCATTTTCCCTCGTTGTTTTTAAAAACTACACGTATATATAATATATATATTTAAAAAAATATATCACACCGATCCTATCCGAGTGCAAACACTGCCAGATTTCATAATCGTCGCACGTCTAATAGACTACTGATTTGAATCAAAACGGATTGACTTTTCTACCAAAAAACGGCACGGAAACTTTTCTTAGATGTTGGTGAAACGAAAGACCATCCAGTGTAAATCCTTGCCTTCCCAACAGCGACCTCATGCTGGTCTGGTTGAGTGTTGCTTCACACCAGCAGTGATTGTATATTGATTCTGAATGACCTGCTTCGATACAAATCAACCCTTGTACTTATTATTAATTTCATCGTACGACTAAACATGACACGCACAGTTTGGAGGGGCCGATGCAGTCATCGTGGCAAAAGGCTCCACATCCTTTGCACATGATCATGGCCTTCAGTCTGCAGTAGCACTTAGACTGCACGTCCTCCATGTTGGAGCCCTCGATGAACGACTGCTCCGAGGAGGGCTCCCCCTGGTGGCCGGCAGGTATGGTGGTGACGGTCACGGAGAAAGACATGACGCCTCCTCCGTCAGCCTCTGAGGAGACGGTGGAGGAGCCGATGCCGGTGTGAGGTACGGACACGCTGATAGTGCCGCCGTAGCACGACGCTTCCTGATTATCGAGCGTCCGCTGGGTTTGAAACTGCCGCTGGTGACTGGGGTCCACTTGGGAAAGATATGGCTCGGAGTTTCCTTGGTTACTATTGCAGAGTTCTAGGTTCCTTCGGTGTGATTGAGAAAAGGGGCTGGTGTCTTTGGCGGCTGCGCTGGGGTCTGATCCCGGCTCAGTCTTTACGTCCGAGCAGTGCTGAACGCTTGCTGCTTCGTCAGACTTGGTTATAGAGAATCCGTGCTGCTCTGTTTTAACTCCAGAAGCCGGAAAGAAACACTTCCAGGCTGGTTCTTCTCCTTTAGCCGCCGCCTCCTCTCCATCTGTGCTCTCCCTTTTTAAACCGGACACAGACGTGTTGGGGATGACAGACTGCTGCAGTCTCCTGCCTTCTGGTCCTCGGCCGTATGTGGACACATTGAGCAGGTAGTGTCCCGTCATGGCAGGCCTCGGCATCTTCCTACGACCCAGAAACCCTACAGAAATCCTGGATTGGTCCTGACGCTCCTCTGCGTGCACCAGCTGATGGACTCTGTACTGAGGATACTGAGGCCCTATGCCAACATAAGGCTGGCTGGGCGGAGCCTTCCTCTGCATCAGAGCCTGCAGGATCTGCTCCTGAGTCTCCTTATCAGGAAGCTCCCCAAGTCTCGTGTACTCTGAGAAAACTCCTGTTCGTCCTGTTGTACTGAACGGCTGGGACATCTGTTTATCAGTTACCCTGTGCTCTGCAGAGTGTAGCGGCTTCCCCTTGCTGCCCGAGGGCACGCTTGGCGTCATCACCTCAGACTCGTCTTTGCTCTGCAGGAGCTGAGTGACCAGCGGGTTGTTTGCAGGGATAAAGGAGCTGTTCTTGGTTGAAGATGCAGCAGGTGATGGTGTAGTGGGATTTATCGGATCACTCCCGGGTCCTGCACTCACAGAACTGGCAGGATGGCCTTGGAGCTTTTCATCAGTGTTGCTTACAGAGGATGGTGGAGAACGGTTTGGGCTTAGCAGAGTAAAAGAGTCCAGTGGGTGAGAGGGAGGTGTACTGGTCTGACTGGGGGCTGGTATGCAGGTTGGAGCCTGAGGGGAAGTTGGGGAGGGGCTGGGTGAAGGCTGTGTTCGATCCCCACTGCCCCCCCCCGGCCCCGGGCCTGGCACCGCCCCCCTTGATGCAGACGATACTGCGGCCGCCGCTGCTCGCTGCACTCGGGCGAGCCGAGCTTTGGCTTTGATGTCTGCCAGAGTGCGGGCACCGGTCCGGCCCGGGCTGCTGAGCGGAGTCGGGAGGGGGGTCCTGGGGGGGTCCTGACTAGGTGACGAAGGAACCGGGAGAATCCGTAACACTGATATCTGTGAAAGAAAAAGAAAAGGAGATGTTAGAGAATTATTTGTAGATATGCATATACAATTACATTTAAAAAAGTCTTAGAAGAAATTATAAAAAATCTACATTGCATAGCTAAGTTAACTTACTCATGTGTCTCTACATCACAACGCAAAAAGTAACTCATTAGGGGATTTTTTCGTGGAAGCTTATACAACGTGTCGAGCATAAAGATTGACGGCAGAGAAATGAGAAGCCTTTGAAACATTTCTAAGGACATTTTGATGATTCTTGACATCTTTTTGCCATGACTGTCTTAGAAATGAATCTAAGCTTGTTGTCAACCACTGTAAAAGTGTCAGAGCCGTCTTTCAAGCCTACACGTGGTGAGGTTTTTTGTTTGACTCAAAAAAGACACAGACGAACCGAAGCTCCACAAACAGTTTCCCTACCTTGAGTGGGGGAACCCTCTGATCCGGGGTCAGTGTAGCAGGGCTGGGGATGGATGAAGCTGGTGGAGACACAGAGGAGACTGAAGACACTGAGGAAACTGAGGACATGCGGGGTCTTTTCTCCGGTGTCAATTCCTCCACAATCTCACTGAGAGATTTCCTCTTCTGCGGCTCTGAGGGGCCCCTGGGCTCTGAGGGGCCCCTGGACTCCGAGGGGCCCCTGGGCTCAGAGATGACCGCTTGGATCTCCTCAGCAGGCTTCACCACAGACGCCGGCTGATCCTCCTTCAACTCTGAACTTTTTGGTGGATGGCTTTCCTCCACAGGCGACTGCGGGAGCTCCGTTTGAACCTCCTTCACTTCCTCTTCATGCTTCTTTTCAGGCAGAGAAGCTCCCGCAGCCGGTTCAGCCAGCTTCTCAACCTGCCTCTCAACCTCTGGGGTTTTCACTGCAGGTGTTGGAGCCGACTGTGCTGCTGCGTTTAACCGACAATCCTCAGCGTACTGAGAGCGCCGTGTCTTCATGGGCTCTGAGGTGGAGACTTTCTCTCTCTGAGCAGGCTGCAGCTTCACAGGCTCTTTAGTTGGCTTCACGTCTCTCACAGCAGCAGCAGCAGCATCAGTCCGGCTGCTGTCCTTGGTGCCCTTGGGATCCTCCGTTGCTCGAGTGGCAGGTTCTGCTTTCTGATGGCGGGGGGGCTTGGGCCTGGCAGACTCCTGATTCACATCAGCCTTTGTCAGCTGTTTGGATTCCTCAAGGCTGAGCCCAGAGCTACGCAGAGGGAGAGAGGAAGGAAGAACAAGTCATACATCCTGAAATCAAATGTCTTCTTTGCTAAAAAGGATTCAGACATTTTATAAAACAAAAAAAGGTTTTATGTTGAAAGTGACGGGACAATTTACCGTACTTTCCGGACTATAAGCCGCTACTTTTTCCCCACGCTTTGAACATCGCGGCTTACACTACAGCTTCAAAAAAAGCTTGGAGCTGGGCGTGTCTGAAGCTTGGGGATTTTATTCGAGCCCCGCAACCAACAACCAATCACATGAATGTCCCGCCCCGTTTACGTAGTGTTAACATAGCTAGCAAGCTATGCTTGGATATACTGGATATAAAATCCCCAAACAGGCGAAAGCCTACCAGTTTCACCCACTGTCTCTGCCACCTCCCCCCATGCCTGGTTCCTCCGGTTGTATCCCGGTAAGTTAATAGGGACTGGTCATACAAAACCGGGTGATTTGCTACGGCGATAATTAGTTTATCCTCCATCTGTTTTTGAAATATAGAAATGAACGGCGGGATATCTCTCCCAGCTTAGACGCGGTTTGATTGGTTAGGACTTGAGCTGTCAGATTTTCAGAAACGGGATTTGATTCCGGAGACGCCGGAGAAGCTCAGCCACGCTACCCACAATTGGTGACCGACCAGTGGGTGCGGCTTATATTCAGGTCCGCTTAATAGTCCGGAATTTACGGTAGTTAGATTCATTATAATGTTTTTTATAGATTTACATTACAGCTTAATTCATGTTTGCTTTTTAAAACAAAAACTACTCGGAATACCTCCATAAGTGTTTCCGAGATGATCTGAATTTACAGAAATGTGTGTATTTATTTAAATAAATCAAACATATTGTAAACTTGCATAGTAGCCTCAGTATGACGTTTGAAATAAAAACAAATGGAGTTAATCCATCATGATGTAATTTTATGACCCTAAAAGAAATAACTTGAGATGAGATAACTCCTGTAACGTGAGATGGGGGTGGGGTTGGATCCTACAACTCAACACAATTGAATAGCAATCCATATCTGAAATTAGATATAATAGTGTCAATGAAGTGAGGAAAACATCCTTGGGATAAGTAAGGAGCTGTCTTTTGGTGTTTGGGAAATCTGAAGAGAAAAAGGCCTTTTTTTAAAAAGCTAAATCAGATGAGTGAATGCATAAATAAATGATCATAGAGGAGAACTCACTTTTCACCATAATACGTTTCAAAGAAGGCTTCCTTCCAGTGCTCGACTCTCTTTTCCTTCTCGATCTCTTGCCGCATTCGTAGCTGCAACTCAGGAGTGAATTCCCCTGCAGAGAAAGAAGTTACATAATAAACTAAAAGTACAATTATACTATCTGTGAAGTGGCAATGAACCTTGGTGATGTAACAGTTCTTTGAATAGGAAGTGAATGCAGTTATTATCAGTGGGAACAGTTGCACTGACCCTCAGCCAGCCGCTCCTTCCACGACTGAGCCGCTGATGTGAAGAACTCGTTGTTCAAGGCAGAGCTGGTGACCTTCAGTAGGCCGTCAATGCAAGCCTGGGGAGAAGAAGCACATCGTTATGAATAACATCAGCACAATCACCATCAATACATCGGCTTATTCTTTCCATATGTGATAGAGTTAAAACATCTAATCAGTGCTATATAGAAGTTAACTGTTTAAAATGTTTTTCTACTATGATTCAGCACGTGCAATGATTGACAGAAAAGATGGCAGTGTTTCCCTTACATTGATTTATTTGTGGCGGGCCGCCACAATTAAATATGGTCCGCCATTTAGTGTGAGGTGGGCTGATGATCAGAAGGTTGCGAGTTCAAATCCCGCCTGGAACACCACTACTAGTGTGCCCTTGAGTAAGGCACTTCGCCCTCAGTTACTCCAGGGAGAATGTCCCTGTAATTGGTCAACTCCAGTGTGTCTCACTCATTAACAACGCAGCACAGAGCAACAAGAACGTTGTCTACAGTAGCCATGAACTCGCATGTATTTTCTTATTTGAGGGGCGGGTGGATGCGTGGGCCACCCGAATAGGTTAAGGGGCCTTTGGCTTTTCTTGCCGGGGGGTGCGGTGCGGTGCCCCCACAAATAGAATCAAATTCTGTGGGAAACACTGAAATGACATGCAAATATATTAGACTCTCTTCATTTAGTGCAACAAAAAGCATGAGAAGTAAGAATAGTTTTCGAGGCACCTGCCGGTCCACCTCAGGCAGGAGTTTGAGCAGCTTCTGCTGGCAGTCTCCAGGCAGGACGGAGAAGGTGTGTTTGTTGATGATCGCCCGCAAGTTGGTGTTAACCAAGATGGAGTCTGGTGTTTCCACATCAATGTTACACTTGGTGCGTTTGAACTGCCCTGCGATACAAAACAGGAAACAGATGTAAGCCAAGACAGAATCAGCAATGTTGAAATATCTTGCAACAGAGAGTAACTCACTCTCACAAGCAGTCTAATTATTTGTTCTTCTTTTTAACTTTTTTGTTTTGCTAATGTGGGAAACTTTTGCGTTCTTAAAATATAGCAGTTCAATCTATCTATGTCCGAGCAAGAAGGCAGAAATACATTTCAGCGATTATTTTTAAATAATTGTATTGGATGAGGTTAATGTTTTCTTGTTGTCAACAAATCCCATGAAAATACACTGGGCTTCAAAATGTCCTAAAACAGCTGGGTGGTTTTTAGCAAATGCTATTCCTACAACGGTAAGCAGTTACTTTGTTGTGGACTATTTTAAACTGTGGATGAATCATGTTTGAGTGCACCAGTGAGTATACAGCAACAGGAAATTGAACCAGTGACTCACAATAGACCGCAGTCTCACTGCAACGCTGTGGGTTTATACAATTTTGGATAGCAATGGAGGACTATGGAAAAGAGGAATATGGCAACACAGGCAACACTTGATATTAGCATAGGAGTGTTGGATTAGTATTTATTATTGCAAGCCCTTTTCTTTGAGTTGTCCAAACCAATCTGTTGAATATAAGTAGAAGTGTGACTTACCTGTACTAAGGCGGCCTGACCTCTGAGGAACCTTCCTGGGGACAACCGGGTGGCATAAGTCTGTGTTGACAGAGGGAAAAGAGTAATTGCACGTCAGAGATCTAACTCTCACACTCAAGTTGCCAAATAAAGGAGTCATGTTTAGATGTTGTGTCGTTATGTAAATCTATCAGGACAATACCCAATATCTGTATCAGTTACAGTCCTTTATCATCAAACCTTTTTGTTATATCATGCATTAAATATCCCATGTGACTACTACTAGTGTACTTCTAAATTGTATTTGACAGTATAATAGCTGCCACCTACCGGTCTTTGTAGTAATGTTGTCAGCCATATCTTTGATGCTTTTCAGAAGCAGTCTAGGACTGGAGGTGGTTGGCATCCCCACCTGTCTGCGCTGGTTTCTCTGCTGCTGCTGCTTCAAGGCCTGAAAGCAAGTCAAATGAGAAGAGAATAAATAGCCAGCAGAATGAGAAACAGTGAGTGTGAGTAACCCTCTGCTTTCCTGCAACTACTCCCCCGGGGCCACTTGCCTGGTTAAATAACCGCTAAATGACAGGGCTGCAATGAAATAGGTTGCATAAAACAAGCATGAATCCAAATCTGTTGTAAATCTGTCGAGGAATCTGATCAACTCAAAAACACAATGTCAACGGATTAAAGAGTGACTGTGCTTCGACTCAGCTGATTGAAACAGAATCGCAGAATACAAAATACACAATAAGTATCTCCAGCACTTTTATTTCAGTAAAATTGCTTCATGTGTTGTTTCCACGCCCAATAAAAGGAACACAAATTGGTCTTACAGAGCCGCAAAGTACACACCAGCACAGACGGAGTGAATTACAATCAAGTGAAATCTAATTCAACTGAACACAAAAGGCAGCCAATAGAAAGATGTTGAACAGATTATGAGCACATTAATGCTGAAAAACCAGCTATAGGCATTTTTCCAGCAGCGTCATTGTTTTTTAATAATTAGCACAAGATGTTTTACAGGCGGGGGAATGGAAAGATAGTTGGCGCCTGCTGACACGCTAACATGGGTTGTTTACACGTTAAATGAAAACGTGTCAGCAAGAAAAGTGTGAGTTAGAGGTGTGAAATACAAATTCAGATCATTACTGTTTTTAGATTCAAGTGTAGTAGTCTCCTTTAAATGCTATACACTTGGTATACAAAAATACATTACTTTTTTTTTTTTTTTTATTGTACAGGCTACAGATACAAAACATTACAATAAAAAAAAAGACATTCCTATCTCAGACAAAAAATTAAAAAGCAGGATAAAAATAAAAATACAGTCAGTTGGTCACTTCAACATTTCATGAACAGAAAAAAAAAAAAGGTTGACAGTCCAATATCATCAAAAGCATTTATTATTCCTTTTTATCCCACTCTTCGCTAGAGCTGATTGTTTCCCATGTTATGGTGTGAAAGAAAAAAAAGTACTTTACTAAACAAGAATGTGTGTTCAAGTGTGAGGTAGAAGGGATGTGTATGGGTGTTTGTGAGCATGAGGGTGTGGCAGGAACTTGTTTAGAATCTGACACATGCTTGAACAAATGGTGAATAAAGTTAGAAGCTGTTTTTAACATAATAAACAATTTAAACAAAACAAAGAATAGCAAACCCAGTAGTACCTGTTTGAGAGCTTTCTTGCTGTGCTTCTGCGAGGGAGAGATGAGTTTATTGCTGGGGACAGAAGGCGACGAGCATCGAGGCTGCGGAGAGGACGGCTGTGACTGCAGCTTGGAGGGAACTGCTAACACAAAAAGCACCAAACAGATGTTACAAAATACACTTCCTGAGGGTGGTGTGCAGACTTTGTCACATCATGCTTTGTTTTGATGAAACTGAAACCAACACATTGCACAAAGAAGTAGATTGCATTACCACGCTAAGATATCACATTACAAGAAATGAGCTGAACATCTGATTGTTCCCAACAACTTCTCTGTTCTCTACATTTCTATCACCACGCCTGTTCTACATAATGTACCAGTTGTATTTGTTTATTATTCAATGTTATCTCATTTGCATTTGACTTTGTGTCCCCTGCATTTAAAAATAAAACAATATCTGAGGCCTCCCACTCAGATATAAAAGCAAGGTTATTTGCTTGGCAGTTTGTGCATAATGAGGAAGTGGTTAGGGTCACACTGAGAAAATACAGTTTCCTGCTTTAACAGTCACTTAAAAAATATACAAGTGGCAGAGAGAAATAATGAAAGTCAGTGAGAGCACAGCCTGAGGAAAACAAAATAATTGCTACTCGAAGAAGGGCTCATTCAGCAAAGTTGCCACGCAATCCGGTGGCAATCAGGTGTGCAATTCACAAGACGGCAATGATTTGACCCCACAGAGAAAAAGCCGCTGTGATGTGACCGTAGTGTGCACAGCCTGCAGCCTCTCTGCTACAATTAACAGAAGACATTATTGGAACAACATAACAAGATTAAACCCACCTCTTGCTATCATCATGTCTGATGCTCAGGGTATTCCAAGCATTCTCTTGAGGCCACGGTGCAATGTGTGTTCGACCTCTTCTGATGCTACTTCAACTGGTTTCCTGTGTTTCCGCAATGACTTCTAACCAGAGCTGCGAAGGGGCGTTAACTATCTTAGTCATTACTGATAACCAACCACTGGAAACCAGCTAATGAGCAGAGCTTCATTCCTTTCTTATTGTTTTGTTTCTAGTGAGGCTGCCTGAATGATTGTTCAACCGCACTGACAATTATACAAAAAGAAAGAAGCCTTATCCATTTAATACTCTAAACCAGGGGTGTCAAACTAAATGTAATTGCGGGCCACACCAGCATTAGGGCTGCACTCAAAGGGCCGGTTGTAACTTTAAGACTATATAAAAATACATATATAAATATACATATAAAATAATGTATTATATTACATTATTATCTCTGCATTGGATTATTATCAGATAGGGTAATAACTTCATAATTAACTACGTCTGAAAGCAGAAGTCTAGGGCAAATAATTGCAAGTCTCTTCAGTGAGAATGTCACAAAATGATTTAAAAGAAAAAGTCAAATTCTGAGAAAAGGGAACATTCTAAGAAAAAAGGCATATTAAGAAGAAAGAAAGTCAAATTCTGAGAAAAAAAATTCTAATTTGAGATGCATTGTGGGACATGTAGTTTATGGGCAACGTGCTTCTGTAAAGTAGCATGTAACCGTATAATAAACATATAATATTCTTTGCAAGCTCTTGTGGGGCCACAGAAAATGAAGTCATGGGCCGGATTTGGCCCCCGGGCCTTGAGTTTGACACCCCTGCTCTAAACAGAGCTTTCAAATTAATGTTGGTTAGCTTGCGAAATTAGTCTACCATCAGGATCATTTAGCTCAGACTTTCCTACATTTAACCCTTGTGTTGTGTTCAAACGCTGTTACCGTTCGTGGGTCAATTTTGACCCATGATTTATCTCAGTCCAAAACACACACAAATAATGACTATCATCCTATATTGTTTTAACTACATCATAACTAACTTATAATGCTTTCATAACAGTACAATCCTGTTGTAATTTAACGTTATGGCCCCAAAACACATTACACCACATATTGCACACGTGCATGTGTGTGTTCTGGTTCAAGCGTTAGTGTACATATTCTTTGAGAAAGGTCGAGTTCCCGTGGGGGGAGGGGGGCAGAGGGAGGGGAGACCAGGTGCATGTTATGAAAAAAATGTGTTACAGTGGATGAAGAGGGTGGGGGAGGGGTGTCTAAAGTCAAAGATGAATCTTGATTGGGCCAAATTTGACCTTGACGGCCCCTACACACGGCCGCGGGCGTTATCGCTTGCCGGAGGGCTGGGCTGAAACTCGACCAATAACCAATCACATTAATCTCCCGCCCCAGACACACAAGCACGCGGTTTGATTGGCTAGAGCTTGTACTGGCTTATGATTCGATTGGCTGACGCCTCCGTCGAGGCGTCAAAAGTAGAACATTGCTCTACTTTTGCAGCGAGCACCGCGGGAGAAGCTACGCTTTGCTCCCAGAATGCAGTTCGGCGAATCGTGACGTCACCCCATTCAAAGTGAATGGGCAGAAGCGTTGAAGCGTCAACGCCCGCGGCCGTGTGTAGGGGCCGTGAGTCACCCAAAACAATTCTGCCGGGTCTCCCCTGACCCGAACACCAAATTATACACTTTTTTTTTGAGAGACCTTCAGACTTGGCAAAAATGGTCAAACTCTGTTGTGTAGTGTTTATATAGCTGCTGTGGAGGATATCACGAAGCCTTGCTCCGATAAAAAGAACTAGAGCGTAGTTATATAATTTTAACTTGAAACGGGTCACGGGAGACCCGAACACAACATAAGGGTTAAATAACTACTTTCTTCTCACATCTGAATTAAATACATTCAAGCTTATGTAAATGTTGATGTGTAATTCCTAAATAATGGGAGAACGTTATTGTAGATGATGGCCTGTGAACTCTACTGGAATAAGTGACCCAAGTGTTTTAGTGTTGTCCAAACGGTTAGTAATGACAGTACCTCTCCGCATCCACCTCCCTCTCCTGCCCTCTCCAGCGATGGCACTGCTGTTGTTTTCTGTGCTTTGGGAGTCAGAGAGATTGTCACTGCTGTCCTCAGAGTCCTCCTCAGAAAGCTCCTTCATCACGTCTGAAATGTCCTTCTACATAAAATAAAATAAAACATAGAGTGTGTTATCTTTATGTTATTCAGAAGAAGAAGAGCCAAGCAGAAATACCAATCAACCTAACCATAACCCGTACTGAAAAGAAACCCCAAAGCATTCACATTTTAGTATAATACATTGTAAACATAATTATCTTTGGTCATCATATTATAATGAATGTTTTCTTACCCTTCTTAAGTAGATAGACATTGTGAATGCTCTTTTACTTAGCAGCCCAGTCACAAGTATAGCCTTACAGAGCACAATAGTGACACTAACCTTTAGAGTGTAGACCCCCATTCTGCCGGGAACTTTGTAGAAGATCCCCTCATCCCCACGAGAGTTTGTGTGCAGCATTGCGTTCAGACATGCCAGCGGCGAGGTTCCACTGTATCATGAGAGAAAAACTCAAATTACACATCTGTTCCCCAATAGATCACACAGCTGGGAGAAAGCTGTAAGAAGGGTGAAGGCTGCTCTGACATCTGGGGAGAAACTGCTATCGTGCTCCAGGAGGACACGTAGGAGTTCAGGTCAGATTGTTTTACGACCTGATTGATAATCTCGGATAAAACTGGTCTGGAATTATTATGTCTGTTGCACAAAATCGGCTTTCCTTTTATTGTAAAGTTGAGTTAATTAAGAGTGCACAATAAGGCTTCAGCAGTTGTGCAAAATATGTATCTTCTTGAGGCACATAATGAAGCATTAATGCAACTTGCATTTGTGTTGTTTTGCATAGAGTTCATAACTTCATAAAAGTACATAAGCAAAATGTTAGGTGATAAAAAAAATGTAACATCTGTTGTGTATTTAGAAAATTACACGAGTTAGGCTTCCAATATTGCCAGCCAATCATTTATCTCATTAAATGTACACCCCCGCTAAATACTTTGGATAATATCATGTAACTGTGTGTTGAGTAAAACATCAGTATCCATTCTTTACTTTTTTTAGAACTTCGAATAATATACCATACTGAAAAATGTAAATGTATGTTATGCAACAGGTGGCTATAGATACGTATAGCAGGTGTAGGTATAATACAAGAGGGAGTCCAACACTGTCTTTAGAAACTGAACCTACTGTAGGACTAGGGCTGCTCGATTATGGCAAAAATCATAATCACGATTATTTTGGTCAATAATTGATATCACGATTATTAAATACGATTATTCATTGACTTTGAAAACATCCATTTATTGAACTTTAAAGCAAATACAAATAATAATTTGAACAGCATCTTTTTAACTGTTGATTACCCTGAACGTATAATTCAACTGAAAAACCAATACTAAAATAAATGATAATAATAATATCAAAATAATAAATACCAATAAACAAGATCAACAAATATTTTGGAGCGCACTTCCACAAGCTACTAATCATATATACATATGATAAATACAAATAAATTAGACTAAAATAAAATTAGATCAAATATGTTTCAGTGCACTGTCACAACCTAGCAAAACAAAATAATCGTTTTTTTCGTAATTGTGGCAGGCCAAAATCGTATTTGCGATTAAAATACGATTAATTGCACAGCCCTACCTAGGACATGTTATTGTTAATAACATGCAAAAGGTAAAACAGAACTAAGTGGCAGTGAGTTTGTTAAGATAAGGGGTGGGGGCTAGCTTTTTCTTACCTTCTGGATGAGAACAGTGACAATGGAAAAAAAAAGAAATGAAAGAAAATATTAATTGAGTAGAATAATGGTTACCATGTGAACAAGAGAAAGGGAAGAATGTGATTTGAGCAATCGAGTACAGAGGGAGAAAGCTGTGTGATGTCTCTCGTGAAAAATGTCTCCCCTATGAAAGGCATTGTGGCAGTAAAAGCTACAAAGCCTGGAAAATATGTACCTTATTTCCTTAAGCCTTTCTCTTTGGATCACCTGCAGGATCTCTTTATGGCTCATGGGCGTATTTGGGTATTTCTCCAAAACCTACGATAATTATGGGCAAAAAGAAAGCACAGATGAGTTCAGTGAGTGAGAGTGGTTGTTATAAAACATAAAGCTGAAGAGTTCACATACTGAAGCTTTCCAAAAGGTTTACACAAAGCATCTGCACAATACACAGAATAATCAAGAACACAAACATTGTGGCTTTTAAGATCTTCTGCTATGATGTTGTTCCACTTTCTGTATCAAATGTTTATTTAACTACAAAATTATAATTTCCACACATGGCTAGGGCAATGTGATTCAGGGAAACACTGCGTTATGTAACGACATGAACAGCAAAAGCAGCAAGACCACTTGAAGAAAATGTAAAGAACTGCGAAGCATGACAATAGAAACATCTCACAATACAGTAACAGTACAGAAACTGTCACGCCTTCGTAAAAAATGTGAACACAACGATGCTTTATTTTGCTCCCACCTTGTACATTCTTGTATCAACTGTTCGTATAGCCCCGCATACGCATTCCAACAATAGTAATGGGTGTTTTGAAAATAACTTCGTTACAGCAAGTATCAATAAAGTTATAGCCACGTTATGTAACTAAATACTGTAAACAACTAAGGGGTACAACTAAAAGTGGATGTCTACACAAGCAATAACATCACTTTTTAACTATGACATATTTGGCAGTGGTGGGATTTAACCTAGTACATTAACATATTTTTTAATGAAACTTTATACTTTTAGGGCAATTATATAACTTTTTACTCGATTGCATTTAACTGACAATTACTTTTCTCAACAAAAAAGCAAGATATGCTTGTATATAATGCAGTACTTTGTTCCTAGGAAAACTCACTGCTGTTCGAACTCTGATCTAAAACATTGATAAACAACAATATCAAATATTTATACACGTATTTATTCGTCAAAAACAAAGAATACACATACACAACACTTCTAACGGTGCCATTCTGCATACTGGGTAATTTAAGTACATTAAGCTGGTAATACTTATGTAACCATTTGAATAAGACATTTTACTTGTCATGCAGTTTTGCTACGTATTGTATTGCATGGTGTTTCTACTTTTGATTAAGTAAAATATTTGAATACTTTTTCCACCACTGCTTGTTGGGAGTTTTGATATGTTGTAGTTGATGGCATGCTACACTAGACAGATAGCTACAATGCTAACCACAATCATCAGTGTATTCTGACAAATCCCCAAACCGTGACATGCAATATACTAACTCGCTGATATATCATGGAGTTGGGATCATGTCAGGGGAATTACTTTAGCTCAGATATTGTACGTCATAAGGTGTTTTATTTGAGGCTCGAACCTCACAAACTTGTTGACGAACTTAGCAGGAGCTAACATGCTAACCTGGCTAGCGCAGCTGTGACGTGATTACTTAACGGTTACTTTCAATCCGCTTTGAATCCTGACAAACATGTCAACCTTGTTTAGTGGACGCAACGCAGAGAAGGGGTTTAAAAACATGCTTAGGTGCACACAGCTGACCGTCACCTCGGTGCAATGTGTGCTTATTTACGGTGACAGCTAACTAGCCCTAGTGACAGCGCTGCTCCAAATGTCTGACCGTCAACACAGGGCCTCGCGCGGAGCACGCAACATCCCGACTATAGCAGGTCATGAACTCATAAACACAGTTGTACAAGTGGGAGCGTTCAAGGGAAACAACCACAACAAACGAAGGTAAAGACGCATAGAATACCGTTTTAGCGGCTTCTGCCCACGTCCTCCCCTTCTTTTTCTTCTGTCTCTCCCTCATCGCTGACGTCCTGTTGCAGCAGAGTAGTGTTGAGTGTATGTTCCAGTTGAAATGTTGCTGTAGTTACCGCGTAAGATCCACTCCGTCTGCCATGTTGGACTTACTGTTAAAAAAAAGGGTCACGTGACTCCGAGGGAAACGTCATCCTACTGTATGAAGCTGTCACTGCAAAGACTTCAAGAGTTACCACAATGTTTATAAAAGCTGTCATTCAGATTTCTCAAGATTCCCCATAGTGAATATTTGACGGGCAGTCTTGTATATCTTCCACTGCCATTATGTATATATTTAACTTTAAAGTATCGTTATTTATCTTCTATTTTGAGATGTTTATATTTGATTATTATGTATGTTTATGTTGTACTCCTTTTCATATTCACATTGTGGGCAATGCTTTGTTTAAATGGGATCAATAAAGTATATCTTATCGTATAATGTTTATAAAGATGTCATTGCAAAGAATTCAAAACTTCCCATTAATTACAGGTGAAAGAAGTACTCAGATGTTGTACTCAGTGGTGGAAGAAGTACTCTGATGTTGTACTCAGTGGTGGAAGAAGTAGCATTTTACGGTTGAAGTTTACAGAACTGTAATATTCAGATTCACTTTTTGAACAATTATTTTAATAATTTTACTCTTTTGTGACTTAAATAGTTAGTCTACTATTTACATTTTTAAAGATGCATTTTGTTAAAACTAAGTAAAGCTTTTAAGTAAATGTAGTGGAGTAAAATTACATAATTTCTCTTTCAAATTAAGTGTAGTAGAAGTATACATTAGTATAAAAAAGTACCTCCAAATGTCACTTACAGTAAGTACAGTACTTGAGTAAATGTACTTAGTTACTTTACATAACTGCACTTAATGTTTATAACGCTGCCATTGCAAAGACTTCAAGATTCCCCACATGTTGTTTTTAAGATATGTAACGGCAATGTCTTTAAGATTGTCCCACATTGTGTTTAAAACGCTGTCACAAGCAATTATGGAAACTGTAGGTCTTGGAAAGAAAATACAGACGGCAGTTCGAGATCATTTCAGTGTTTACTTTCATGTGTAAGCAAATGGACTTTGCATGGTTTCACATCTATAAGGCAGCTAATCAAGAGAGCGTTGCAGGCTTTCTTCACATTTTTGGCTCACAATTACAGTAGCTAGAAATCGAAGCAACAAGTCATCAAGCATACAGGCTAAACCAGGGTGTGTCCTCACTACCCTCCACTGTTTTGGCAAAGAACAGGTACATCTCCAAAATAAACTATGATTAAAATGTTTATGAAATAAAAAAAGAGCTGTAAAGATCCTCCAAACAATATACAATATGTCTGGTTTCAGGACATTACATTTAGTCTGTGCTATTCATTGAGACTGGAGGAAGTCAAGAGAAACAACATGTTCTTTAGACAAGTGTTGGCAAAAACTATGCGTGTCTTCAGGGTTCAAGGGATAATTTCGATTTTTTGGAAGTACGGTTTTATAAGGTACGTACTTTGGTTAGTTTAGATTCACCAAAGTCACACAAAAACAAACAAATGGTCAAGGCAGCAGTAGATCAAGAACTCCCCTGTTGTGGGAGGTGAAATGACTGTTTATGTAAGGACGTCTGGCGGCTTGGAGGGAGGGTAAAAAAGGAATGTATTCCCTGCCCGGAACGGCTGTGTGTAGCAAGTAAAAAAAAGAAAATATTTTGAATATTGCGCACACTTAAACTGGTCTTGAGTTTTTCAGGTAGGCCTTTTTTTATGTGGCTACAATATATTTTGTAACTTCCATGTCTGTTTCTTCGAACAAGCAGCCATCAACTATGATACAATACAATAACCATGGATAAGTACCTCATACAACCCCACTAAGAAAATCCAAACTTCCCCTTCACACTGAACACATGCATATCAAGTAATTATTTCTCACAACGAGGGGTGAAATCAATTTGAAATCAAGGCATAAGATTCCCCCCCATGTCTCCTAGATGTCAATCTGGAGTCCTTTGTGCCAGGCTGAACTCAGGCCAGCCCTGTGTGCATCAGGGGCTTGTCCGACTCGCTCCTTCCTGTGGAAGATAGGCAGCGGAGGACGGTCTTCTCTGTCTGTGAGAGGGAGAGGAGCTCTGAGATCCCGATGTCACTGCGGTCGATGATGCCGATGATGGGATGGATGCTGCTTGCGGTGCCTGATACCTGTAGAGCATTCAAAATAAAAAGATATTAACTTATTATTTAATCAAGAAATCAAGGCCAGGTTATATGAACAATATAGAATATCCTTCCCGATACATATTTAATTTATTTAAGACCTCAATTTCGATATTGTGACTACTTGCCATAGATGCTTTCACATAATATATTTACAATGAGAATTTGATGATAATCATCAGTAATGTGGATTTATTGACTAATTAAGTAAATCATAGAACAGATAGAAGAGTCTGGTAGATCTGAACAATCACTTGTCTAATTTTACAGTGAGAATTATAATTGATTTTGCAGTTGTATTGTATATTGAATTGCTAAGCCCTAGATGCAATACGTTTAATTTTGTATTGCCCCACATCATAAAATAACCAAAGTATTTATTCAAATGTACTTAAATGGGATTTATCAATAGTAACATATATAGTAAATAAGTACTGTTATTTAATCAAGTGCTGAGAGTTGTGGAAAGTCCATACCAATTGATTCTCATTTGAAAAAAAGAAATGCTTATAACTGTATTTAAGAATCTAGGATTGACCCCTAAAGCATCCTTCTCTCACCAGGATTGTGATTTCCTGACCCGGGACGCAGCAGGGCTCCTCTCTCTCATGGGGACAGTCACCAGGAAATCCCCCATCAGCCTGGGGGAAAAGGCTCTCTCCAGGTGAGCGCCATCAAGGTTCAAGGAGAACATGGTGGGTGGAGACATGTCTAACTCCAACAGCATTATGTTCTCCGCCTGTAAGGCCAGACACAAGGAAAGCTATGGTTATTATACCATTACTACAAATGTAAATACATTTATTTAGCAAGGAGCTTTCCTCAAAGCAACAGTGTGTGGACTTGAGTGTATTGCCGTCCTTTTTAAAAATAATCGTGTTGAAATGAATGTAATACTGTTAACTGTTTGCTGCCCTACAATAGTGTTTTATTCGTCAGATTGTTTATAGATTTTTTTATCTTCACCGTCAGCTTGTATATTTTCTACTTTTTAATGCTGTTTTATTTCAATTTTGAGATGTTTACATTTTAGAATAGCTTATTTCTGTGTGTCCTTGTTTCTTATGCTGCTGCAATGCAAACATTTCTCAATTTGGGATCAATAAAGTACATCTTATCTCATCTTATCTTATAATTGAATATTATAGAGAAGTGCAGGAATGAGTTCTAAAATCTTAAAAAAGTGGGTTAGCATTTCTAAACCTGGTTCCCATGACAACATAAAACGTGTCAGTCAAACAGTATTTCTTTATTTTGTGATTTTAAATTAGTGGTGCACCGTCATAAGATGCAACTGTTAAAGATGTGAATAGTTTCCATGGCTACTTGGAGGCTGTGAACACATACTGTAGAGCGGCTGATTAAGAGACCGATGATTTCACATCTCTTTCTCTGCTGTCCTTTTTCTCCAACTGTCCCGAGCACTGACCTGGTATCTGTATGGGACCCCAGTTGCCGTGGAAACAGCCATCTGTGCATATTGGCTGATTGGCCTCTTGTATCCCACCGCCGAGGGAGGCCTTCGCTTGACCTGAGTGGGGGCACTGGGGTAAAGACATGGGAAAGGAAGGGAGTACACATAGTTATTAATAAACAAGCTTCTGTGGTCCAATGTTATCCTTCCTTATCTGCTGTTCAGCTTTCTCAGTAAAGAAAAAGTGTCTCGATTTCTAAATAAAAACATCTGTTTCTTGGAGACGCAGACTGCATAAATTATCTATAGCATGTGAGGTCAGATTACATTACGCCCTTCTGTTTACATTTTAAAAACCTCTGACTCTAGTGACCCCTGGTGGTTGTATGAAAATAGACACCGGGGCTGACATGACTGCAACAACGGTAGGATATTTCAAACACATGGAAACACAAAAGGCATTTACTTGATGCAATTCTCCTCTTATTTGTCTGATTTAACAAGATTATTATCTTAGAATTCTGATAAACTTTTAATGGACAAATCTGCAGTTTTTCTGAAATTAATGTTACCATTTATGTCAGAGTTCTAAAAAGAAACATTTAATACAAATAAATGTTGTATTTAGTGTTTTTTGAAAAACCAGATACATCGAAGTTCCAAGAGAGACTCTTTTTTACTTGAGAGCTTGATTTCATACAAGCAAACACATTACATTTTATTTTAATTTGGGTTTCAGACATCAAGAGATACGCATGTCTTTAATTTATATAGATGTTATTGGTATTTATTTGTCAGCTTTGGAGAAGGCACCTCCGCACTTTGCAGTTGTTCAGATGTAAAGCCCGCTCTGAACTGCTGGAACTTGCAGTGTTTCTCAGTTAAATTGAGCTGAACAGATTTCCTTACATTTCCAGAAATTGTAACATTATATAGATCAATATAAAAAACATAGTAACAGCAGAGTTAAGTAGTTTTTCACAGTATCACAGAGAGTAGCTGATGTCAGCGATGTGACATGAAATCACTGACCTCTCTGAGGGGATGGCGGAGTGCAGTCTCCACTGATCCTCCTCGCTGTCAAAGTACAGCCTGTTCATGATCTTGTTCTTCTCCTCTGGAGGTATAAAGTTCTCAATCAAGAGATATCTGCCAAGTGAAACACAAGTGTGTATCAGCTGGGGTCAGAGGAAGCATTACATTAAAACAACAAAATCAAAAGAAATAATTCACCTACTTCACAGGCTCAAAACACACTACTAGAATAAAGATAATAACATTTTTCCTACATTTATATGCCTTGAAAATGGTACAATACACATATGTAAAAATTATCCAAAAATGCTTACTAGCTGATTTTTTTTAGCTCTCTCAGCCCATTTAAAAAAAACTGCTGACCGAGCAACAAAAAGCATTTATTTCCTGGCCTAGTTACAGTTGTGCTCCCTTCCTTCCTGACATCCTAATACAACAGGGAAATCATCCTATTTAGACCAAAATGCTCTGAAATTACATTAATTATTGTTTATATTAATCCAAATCCAATTTGATGTCTTGACATTTCTGATTGTGTCAGTTGAGAGGATGAAAACAGCATTTCCTGACATTTATTGCATGAAAATTAAATTAAAAGTTGAATTGATGACCCAATTGGTCTTTATAATTTTCTATCCACCGACTGATAGATTATTCGATTTATCTTTGCAGCTTATCAAGGACAATAATGCAACAGCCAAAAGGTGTCTCCTCACTTGTACTTGAGTTCTCTGGTGAGTTCGGTCTGCGTCTGTTCCAGCTCCTGTCGGATCACTACGTGTTCATCGATGACGTCTCTCGTCTCCGCCTTCACCAACTGTAGTTTGGCATACAACTGTACAAAGAGGAGCACATGTATAATATTACTACAATATATCTGGTGTCACTAATGCTTTACTCCACAAGTTATTTGAAAAACTATAGTCTATACATATAGGAGACGAGATGTATTTATTCAAGATTCTCTGTTCTACTTTTGGTGATGTCACTCTTGATTTCATTTTTTTCCCTTGCAAATGAAATTAGGTTGTATTGCTTTTGTGATAGCATTAGGATGCGTCAGTGGGTGAGTCATCTTACCCTCTTCAGCTTTTTTGTCTTATGTTCCACCTCCTGCTGCAGGGAGGAGAACGTCTCTCTCATTTCTAAGGTCTCTTCGTCCTGCAACATCATCTCCTGCTGGATCTCTCTCTCTCGTCTTATCTGCAAAATCACACAGAACATTCAAATGACGCCTAATTTAAAAGAAAAATATTCCTGTGTAGGTTCAGACAGCCCCACAATTATTATCTGTAATACAAAAGTATGTTTTAAAACATAAAAAAGCAATATATCTGTACCTGTTCTGCAATTTCTTGTCTCTTCAGCTCCAGCATTTTTTGTTGTTCATTAGTGTGATCAATTATCGTCTTTCCTCCCACTAACAGTTTGCTCTCCATCGCCTGTGAACCCAGACATACAATGAATTATTCATGTCCATTTCTTTTGTTCCACCAGTGTCTCAATCATCAGACTGTATTTGATGTACCTTATATTTCTCAATGATCTTCTCCAAAGCATCTGGATCCCACTGCATGTCCACTAAGCTCTTCCGGTTGTCTTTCAGGTGCTTCAGCCTCTCTCCGCTCCCCTGGCAGAGCACCACCTTGGGGTGGTCACTCCCTTCTTCGATACGACGCCTCACCACTGGTTCGTCCACAAAAGCCTTCCACACGTCTGCATCCCTCTCATTGAGCATCTCCTCCTCCATCCCCGCCAGACTTTGACTCAGCCTCTTGCTGTTCCTTCTCCTCCTCCTCTCTTTCGCCAGCATCCCTCTCTCCTCCAGCTGGGCCTTCAGGCGGGCTATCTCCCCCTGAAACTCCCTCAGCAGGGCGTCTTTGGGATCCTCATTAATCCGAGGTTTGTTCTTTATGTCCTTGGCTCTGTTGGCGTACCTCAGCGTGGCCAGGGATTCCTCAAAGTCCTTGTGCGATGGCCCCACCGTGGCTATCATCACAGTCTTTGCGTTGCCCCCCAGTGAGTCCTGGAGGAGGCGGGTGAGCTTGGAGTCTCTGTAAGGGATGTGTGTGCTCTTCCCGTTCACCAGAGCTGAAATGACATTCCCCAGAGCTGACAGGGACAGGTTGATCTTGGCTGCTTCCTTTAGTCGCTTCCCTTTCGCACCTGTCTTGCTCTGGCGCTCGCTGCCAGCCAGGTCAACCATGTTCAGCTTCCCCACACGGATGTGGTCCTCTCCATCTGGCCCTACTTCACTGCACTCCACGGTGATGACAAAGATGGCATGAGAGCGAGAGCTGCGTTCATTCATGTTGGTGAACCCCACAGACCTGGACTGGTTTCCTATGTTCATCACATGTTCAATCTCAGTGGCGTTTTTAGTCACCACTGAAGAGAGACCCCTCACGTAGACCCCAGAGTCTGGGTTTTCCTTCAGCTCCAGCTTCTTGTTGTTGTCTTTGCACAGCAGATCTCTGACTTCCTCCTGGTAGATCTCCATGTAGGATGACCTCACCAGGTATTTCTGATTCTGAGTCCTGGATATTTGTGTAAAAATGTGCTGGAATGAATTTGGTATAATCCCTCTCATCTCGGGGTCGTTTGAAACCCCCTGCATGGTGTGTGTTTTACCTGTCCCGGTCTGTCCGTACGCAAATGTAGTCCCATTGAAGCCTTTGAGCACAGACTCCACCAGAGGTCTCACAGCATCATCATAAATGTCCACTTGTTTTGAGTCCCAGCCGTACACTGAATCAAACGTGAACACTTTCATGGGCTCATCAGGTGGTGCCTTCGGGTTCCGGATGGTGATCTGCCCCAGCCTGTCATCAATCTGCAGGACGTCTTCACAGCCCTGGCTCTCCTCCTTCCTGCTGAAGGGCCGGCAGCGGACCACCACCCTCACCGCCTCGCACTGTTTGCTTTTAGACATGCTGGTCAGAAGTGAAAAGTATCCTCACCACGTTTTAAACATGCATTTTCTGGGGCGGGGTCCTCTCCCAATGTTTTCTTCTTCTTCTTCTTCATGCAGGTGCAGCCGCTGTGATTTCATGTCAGACAGACACACCTCGTGTAACCCATCAGGAGCGTCTCCTCCGCGCAGAGCATCCTCCCGAACAGAGGCGATGTCACAAGAAATGTAGAGGCTGCAGGCTGGAGAAAAAAACACCCATCCGCCCCGGCCCAGCCCACACAGCCTCCCCGCGGTACACACCCTGCTCTGCGGACAATAGACAGCTGTCATGTGACCTGCGCGACCAATCTGATTGGAGCAAATCTTCTCATGGTACGCAGCTGTGATCTCATTCTGTAATCTTGATATATTACCTTCATAACTTGCACCTGAACACATATTACGGGTAAAAAGCTGATTTGATTCCATAACAGTGTTTTTATTCGGGCTCCACATTTACAGCATTGTTCAGAGCAGGACAGGAAGTCTTTAATGTACAAAAAAAGAAAGCCAGTCTCTGAACCATACTGGTAGACAGACATTCATTCATTAATAATGAAAATGTGCCACATTTGGAAAATATTTTAATTATTTCACATCCACAGTCTCTTTACATCTGCAATGTGTGAATAAGCCTCCTTAATCTATACATTATCATCAGGTCAATCAATAATGTTTAAGTACAAAAAAACATCCAATGTTGCTGACGTAACACACTCAGTGGCCACTTTATTAGGTGCAACAGCTAAAACTAAGATAACAACAGCCCTGTGATACATTTGACCATTTTATAATGTTAAGTGTCTGTTGAGGCGTAGGACTGCTGCATTAAACTGCATTGATTTTACTTAAGTGTACCTAATAAACTGACAACATGAGTGCATTTCAGTATGTTTGCCCCTCCACTCGTGGTATAAATGTTAGGCACATTCTAGCGGCATACTGGAGGACTATTAACAGCTACTGGCACACACGGTGAGTCGGTCAGTTGAAGAACTTCTTGCTAGGATCCGCCGCGTGATCGAGGAGGAGCTGGCACGGTGTGAAGTGATTCCCGTAGACGGATTCAAAACGCCTCATCTTCTCCACCAGCTTATCGGCACCAAAGCTGTCCACGAAACGGAAAGGTCCTGGAAGAGGTCAAATATTATGTTAGAGACATTATCAAGTTACATGTTAAATAACTTAATATATTGTTTTCATTTTCTGTGAACAGCATTGGGGTCTTTCAGAAAGCCAGGTTAATGTTTAAACCAGGATTATTTCATTAAGTTTAACCATGTTAATCCTTAGCTTTTCCGGCTTAACCTCACCTCAGGCTAGACTGAGTTACTGAACTATAAATAAAACTAGATAAAAACATTTAAATAGTTTTTTAAAGTCACATTGTATCCTTAAATGCAATTCCTGGGCTTTTCAATGTACACCTAACATGGAACAAAGAGGACACTCCTTATGCTCTTTTTATTGACAGAGGATGCAGCCTCGGAGCATGAGCGGCTCAGATGACCGAGACTTATTTTGAACTCTGACCTCCGAGGCAGGGGGGGAATCCGAGCCCAAACACGGCCCCGATGTCTCCTTCCAGAGGGCCGTTCAAAATGCCCTCCTGCAAACACATCACCGCCTCGTTGACGAACCGGGAAACCAGCCTGAACTGCACATCAGAGTCGGATGAACTGTAAAAGATTCACACGTAAGTAAATATTCAAACGTATTAAAATCAGTCAAATGTAATATCAGGGCTCCATAGGTCTTGTTTCGTCTAAATTTAACAATTTGTCCAAATCAACAGCAAACACATGTTATACTTGCAATAGTCATTTTCAAATAGACAAGGCAAATATCATGACATAAATCACTACATTTAATTGTCCAGTTTTAACTTACACAGTAGGATTTGGTGTCAGCTTGAATTGCTCAAGAATAGCTCCAATGTCTGGGTTCACATCTTTGGTCTTGAGTCCTGGCTGGTACACGTAGCAACCCTTTCCGGATTTGCGGCCTTAAAAATAAAAAAAGAACAAGAATGAATACATTTAAATCAACTTTATCAAACTTTTCGTGGAGCAGCACAATTCTTTTATGTGATCATCCGTACCCTTGAATCCCTTTTCCACCATGGTCTTCAGAACCTCCACGTTCCCACCCCCAAAGCGGGAGCCGAAAGCTTTGCCCAGGTCCTCGGCCACATGGGCGGCGACGTCGATACCGACTTCATCAGCCAGCGTGGCGGCACCCACCGGGAACCCAAAGCTTGTGGTGAGAGCATCTAACTTCTTGGGGTCATGTCCTTCCTGTGAGAGCAGATGGGATAAATGTATCAATCGTTTAACAGCTATCTGAATAATGAATGGGCTACATCTTAAATCATTTTATTACACTACATAATAAAAACAATGTTAACAGCTGTGTTTCCCGCTGTAGGAACACACTGACCTGAAGCACTCGAACTGCTTCTGCCAACATGGGAGCCAGACACCTTGTTGTGTAGAAACCAGGTCCATCCTGCAAAGACATGCGTTTACATTTGCATTAGGGGCCAATAACATTTCGCAATTATTAGCGTGCATTATCAAGGTTGGAATTAAGTCAAGCTACTTCTGCGAGTAATATTTTAGTTTTTCAAATTAAGGATTATTGCTAAGGACAAAGACTTTGCTTTGGTGTATAAGTGTAAATACATAATAATATAAAATAAAAATAAGGAATAAAGTTGTAAAAAAGGAACACATAACTTTTTCAAAAGCTATTAAAAAATGATTATACAACTAAAAAATATAAAAACGATTATTTATAAGAAATATAAATATATAAAATAAATGTTTACGATACGAATTTGTCACCTAAGAATAAAAGATTGTGCAGAATCTCAGAGTTTAAAGTGGCAACAAAACAACTTGTATGTCTGTTTTTATCATTCCTAATAATAAACATGATCCCTAATATATATAGTAATAACAATAGAGTTTCATATAGAATGTTTGGTAACTATGAAGAGAAAAAGGAATCTCATGTGTTGCTAAACCTCACCCCAACAACGATGATGACTTTGCCCTGCTTCAGGCCGACGGCCACAGCAGAGGCTGTCGTGTCCTTTGACGTCTGATCAGTGGTAATAATCTCCAGGAGCTGCATCTTGTCCACTGGAGAGAAGTAGTGCATGCCAATCACCTGAGGATACACAGTAAAAAGTATTCAGCAACCATGGTTTCTTTGATAAAGTATAACTACAAGACTCTCCAAACCTTGTCTGGTCTCTTGCTGACAGCAGCGATGTCCTTGATGGGCAGAGCAGACGTGTTGGTGGCAAAAATGCAGTGAGGGGAAGTCACCTGCACACAAAAGGTCAAAGTCAAATTGAACATTGCAAGTGGTAATACCCTTGACTGATATGTACAACCTTTTGTAACAAAGCCCTATTGAGCCTAATTTCAGTCCCACTTACAGCCTCCACCTCCTTCAGGACGGCGTGCTTGATGTTGATGTCTTCAAACACGGCTTCAATGACCATGTCGGCCTTTTCAAAGCCGCTGTAATCCAGCTGGCCCGTCAGGTTGGACAGAATGGAGTCCCTCTCAAATGTTGTGATGGCCCTCTTTCTGGTCTTGTCGTTGAGCCTTGTTTAAAATAAGAAACATGTTTTAGATTCCAACACATTTGTGCCTAAAAAAACTACTATTTTCAATATGTTTCAAAGCTAATGTATAAAGGTTGCTCTGGTATTAGACTGGAACTATATTAACACACATTTAACTAAACTTTAGTAATATAGCATTTTTGTATACCGCTATGCTGCACACAGTGCTTAACAGAGCCAGAAAAAACAGCCCAGACAAAAAATTAAATTGACAACAAATACGATTTTGCAAGATTACAAATTACAACAATCAATAACATACAACAGATAGTGACCAGAACAAAAATCAATGATTAAGATTTGAAAACTGATGCAACTACTTATATGTGCTCTCTATCTAGTCCACATTTTAGACAACAATAGTCATGATAAAAATGTGTGAATAAAATACTTTAAAAATAAATGTTCTCAATTAAACAACTAATGTGATATGAATATTATAACTTAGTACTATTTTAGCATATTTCTTATTATATTATAACTTAGTACTTTTTTAACGCATGTAAGATATGCAACACTAAGCTGTCTGTGGCTCTTTCCTGCTGTAACGTTGCAAATGTCCCCTCTGTGGGACTAATAAAAGGTATTCTGATTCTGATTCTGATCTGATTCTGATTCTGAAGTATATGATCTCACCCTTTGTAAACCTGCTGCTGTCCCCTGGCCAGTCCAGGCAGAGTGGTGTCCTTCAGCACCGTGTGCACACCTTTGTCCACTGTCACCTGCGCAACACCTGCTCCCATCAGACCTGCCCCCAAGATGGCCAGTCTCCTAGAAGTAACAACAAAAACAGACAGTTTATCTCCAGTCTAAAAAAAAACATCTGAAAAGTAGAACATAGGAAGACTCTTATACTTCATTTACACCCAAGTATTGAGTTTGCTATTAGGGTAATTGTGACAACAGACCTGGCTTTTTCATTAGTATCGACCAAGTATTTAACTAAGACCATACATGCTAATCAGAAATGATAAATGCAGGCTTAACATGTGGGAATTATCCCCCACATAAGCTCAGTATGTGAAGGGTATATAGACTTACTTCACTTCTTTTTCAGGAGTTCCAAAGCGGTTCTTCTTGCACGCAACTTGACCGTGGTACAGACCGATCAGGGCTGCCGATTCTGAGGTTCGTGCCAGCTGACCGAAATTCTGAGACACGAAACAGGCAATTGGTTAGTACAGTATGACACACAATGTTTAACTGAAAATACTGAATTCACTGCTGATGTAGGCCAGTGATTCTCAAATGGGGGTACGCGGACCCCTAGGGGTACGTTGGGGTACTGCAGGGGGTACGTGAGATAAAAAAAAAAATACCATGCATGATTACAAAAATAAACTTAGTACAATAAGTGAAATAGAAAACACAATTGTATATAAAATATTTCTAGAACCACCAAGGGGGTCCTCATATAAACATGTCAAATGTGTGTATTGTATTTTATAGTTTTTCATAATATATCATTTTGTTCATTGGTTTGTTAAACATATATATTACTTCAATTGAAAAACTCCTTGGAAAAATCGTTAAGTATATGTTATTTTTTTTCAAAGATGAAAAAATTCTTATTTTGTTGTAATTCATGCATGAAGGAGTTAATAAATCACACACTGATGGAACATCACTATATTGTAATTATGTATATAGGCTTTTTCTATCAAAAATGTTCGGGGTCGGTCAGGGGGTACTCCGCTGAGAAAATGTTTCAAAGGGGATATTACTGAACAAAGTTTGAGAAGCACTGATGTAGGCTATAAAACCTCACCTGAGCCTCAGCCAAATATCCAGCATCGGGGCCTTGTTCTATTCCTGTCTTCGCAGACTGTGAATGAGAAGTTTGTATGTTGTCATGTTAAAAATAAGACCAACTTTTACAAAAAGGATTATTTAGAAAGAATACAGTTGCACACTAGTTGGGGAACATTCTTAATTGTATAACCAATACCATCCAAATTTATTAACAAAAACAGTTGTAAAGAGTTTTCACTTACTTCAATGATTTTCAGGGGTGCAGGATAGAGTCCCTTGCTCTGCTTCATCACTTTCCCGTGAACAGTTTTGTAAATCTGGTTCCGCACAAGCTCAAAGCTCATAACGTAGTCTTGAACTTCTATAGAGAAAGAACATAAACTCTTTATTGTAGTGCACATAACTAACTAAAAAGTAAATCAAACTAAAGTGTCTACAACTGGTTAAATGCTCAATTCACAGCACAACTTACTCTCCATAGTGCCTTTCTTTTTGGTCAGAGGAATTGTCTTGTTGACAATCCCTCTGGCACATTGAATGGCAACTTCCTCAAGGTAGTCCATCGTTCTCTCCTCAGGATTCTTCAGCCCAGGTCCTACAATAGGAGCACAAATATCAAAATAATCAGTTAAACTATTTATTATTTTATCATCGGTGCTACTGTAAGTCAAATACTCAAGCATTGTTACATACACTGAATTCATGGATTTTCAAAACTCAAGACAGCTCACCTAGTGGGTCTACGAGTTGGTGGACGAGGCCCATCTTCTTTGCTTTATCCGCTCTGATATTTCTCCCTGTCAGCATCATGTCAAAGGCATTGGGTAGACCAACCTGCAGGTAAAACAAGATGTATCAACAATATTGAATGTGATGTTCTGTGATTAAACAGATCAGTAATAATCCTGCAGTTTGAAGGACAGGAAATACTTGACATGGTGGGCTTGGGGGAAATAATCTGTTTCCTGGTTGGCAGGATCTTCAGGCTGCACGTAAACATTTTAAACCAATTATGAGCATTAACCAGTTTGTTTTGCTTTACAGCCCAGCCATTTCAGGTTTTGTACTGACAACAACAATCTATAACAATTATAGCGCACCTTCCCCAACCATGGTTTGCATCATCCCGCATACTGTATAGTTTTTGTACTGAAATAAAGCAGGACAGTTCGGTAAATAGTATTTCCAGTTCTTACAAGTTTGGGGAGTCTCTGAGTGCCGCCAGCTCCAGGCAGAAGACCCAGCATCACCTCAGGAGTACCCAGAATGGTTTTCTTGCTCTTTGTTGCAATTCTGTACTGGCAGGCGATGGCAAACTGAAATGCATAAAGAACCCATTATAAAAACACATTTCTATCAGCCATCATGGTCAAATAATTATGATATAGTGTAACATAGTTTCTCTCTGAAATAGTTTCTGTTTACCTCCAAGCCTCCCCCCAAGCAAGAGCCGTTGATGGCCGCCACAATGGGTTTAGGCGATTTCTCGATCATGTTGAACATCTTCTGCCCTTCCTGAGAAAGTGCTGTGACCTCCTCTGCACTTTTGCAGGCCGAAATCATACTGAAAGAGATGTTAAGTATATCACAAAACAAATACAAAGCATTTCCATTGTGTTAATTCCTTGTAATATAATTTTAAAACATCCTAATTCAGGCTATGCATAATATGCATGTGTTGTGTTTTAGCAAAAGCAGTTTATTTTCAAAATGGTCGCACGTAAATATTGAGTTAATTGTTCAAAATGTTATATGGCGGTGGATTAAAAGAGATTTTCTCTTACTTGATATCAGCTCCTGCAATGAAGCACCCCGGCTTTGAGGAGATGAGTACAGCACTTTTAACATCATTGTTGGCCCACACTTCTTGCATTACTTCTCCCATCTCCTTTTGCATTTGGATGGACAGTGTGTTGACCTGCAGGGAAGAGAAGATGACCATTAGGTCCACATTACACCTGCATAGTTCTGATTAATGTCACATACATTTTCAATGAGAGCACACCTTGGAGTTTGGGTCGTTGATCCGTACAACAGCCACATCGTCCTTGACTTCATAGCTCACATGAGTCCGGGCTAAAAATAAATAAGGGAGATATAGTACAGTGAGAAAATAATACTGTCACTGAACAGGACAAGGTGCCCTTTTCCCCATATACTGTAATAATGTAAACTTCTGTAATTACCTAGCATTGCAGGAGCTACTGAGAAGGTGCGAGATGTACCACCTGTAAAAAATGACAATAAGCAATACATTATTACTAGTCATGTGTCAACACTTAATACGTCATCCAACCCAATCTGCTTTACCCTTACGTCCATGTAAAGAAACACACAGCATTAAACCCTAAACACTGTATATAAACACACTGCCTTCGTACAACATTAATATGAAAAGTTTATGAGACGTTCACATAATATTTGCCCATGACCTCAGACCATACTGTGTCACCTAGTGCAAAAATGACCTTTCACCTACATTCTCCGCCTACCAGGCATTCACACAGACAGAGCCAAAAGTAGCCGACACAATGGCGAATCAATGGCACAAGTTTGTATATCCCCGTCTACACTTTCCTGGGAGGGACAACTTAATTTAAATTAACAAGCAGTCTGAATTCAAACGTACATGTTTAACCAGATACATAACCTATTCCGTAGCAGCTTGCTAACATTAGCACGCACAGATGGCACGTTTTAACTCAAGTTTGCAAGTTAAAACTAAAAAGTTCCACCTACAAAAAAGACTCTGGTTGAACTTGTTTGAAATATATGTGTGTTGTCAATAAAAACAGTGTTGAATGAAGCACCCCACCACTCATATTCTCCAGAGCTAACAGCTAATCCAACAGGCTAATTACCCACACAGCACTTAGCAAACCCAGTAGTTTCAGTGTCATTCTCCGCATTGATTCTCTTAAATGTGTAAATATGAAATACATTTAGTTTCTACCTGTGAAGAGAGCGTATCTCCTTGATGGGAATCTAGCAAGAACACCAAGGGCTCGAACACCAGCCATCTTGGGGAGCGGAGGTCAGTGAGAGAGCAGAGAAGTGAGGCTAACTAGCTCGCTGTCAAACCACTGAAGGAAGCAAGCCCGGCGAGTTTGTGCAACTTCCTGAAAAGCATCAAACGGATCGGACGCTGATTGGTTCTTACTGAAAATACCCGAATGCCATTGGCTGACTCTGAAGAGCTTGTATCTCATTGGACGTCCTGGGGCTACAAAACGCCTCCTAACTCTGTCACTGACCAAAGTTCTCATCGCTGACGTGACGACTGTAGTTGTTTTTGCTTTAAATCAACGTTGTCAATCAAATTATTATACTTTTTTTATATTTAGGAAATGTATGACATATAACACATTTGTACCTAAAGCATTGTGCAACAATTACAACTGTTATACCACATGAGAGCAATGGCAACATGGCGCCACAAGGTGGAGGTAGAAATCCGTTTTAAAGAATTCAAACTTTGCTCAAGAATAAAAAAAACGGTACTTTTCACATATCTGACAAAAACCGGAACTATCCTTCAGGGGTAAAAATACAGGTTGTAAAATACCTGTTTCTCAACTATAGATAACAATCCTGAACGTTTCTGCAACTACAGGGTAAGATTAAAGATAGCATATATAAAATCAAGCAAAATGCAGTAATTTACTGTCAATACCATTTATACTGTACATATTCATCTGTGTATAGCCTATTCATAATAATTCTTATTATGTAGACACCTGCACTGCTATTTTGCACTTCTGGTCAGATGCCAAACTCTCATTTTGTCACTAGTAGGCCTACTTGTACTATAATGACAATAAAGTTGAATCTGAATCTGAATCTGAATCTGAATCTAATAAACAGACTGACTGCACAGTTTTCACAAATGGAAAGATCATTAATTCATACGATCTGTCAACAGATATTGCACTTTTTACTCCACAACATCGATTTAATAGCTCTAGTTTCCAACTACTTTCTAGCCTAATTTATTAATACATCATTAAAAAAACATCAATTATGATCTTTACCATCTACATAATTTACACATTACTGCAAGAATAACTATAACCCAGTGATATGATTAACATTATTCTTCAAGGGGCCCTCCAAGTTAAAGTGAAAGTTCTTTATTATTTCATATGAAGAAGCAATGAAAATAAAATCCCCTACGACAACACTTATACATATGTGTATTAATGAAAATATTGCAGTTAAAACAAAATGAGAATCTGAACACAAAATAATGCAAGTTAGTGATACAATATACTATTCATAAAATGTAAAAAAAAGAGTAATTTGCGAGTCATAAACATGACTGCTAATGCTAATTATTCCAGGTTATGTCTAATGAGATATTGTACTTACTCTAAATTGATTGTTGCTAATACAAAGTATTTTACTTCAGATATTTAATTAAGGACTTTTCTTTGGACAGTACATTGATTTATATAAATAGCTGACTTATTATTCTTCCACTAATGACTGTTCCCAACTTGGAAGTAAGTTTTAATGAGCAATTGTTAACTAAACGCACCTCAAATTCTTCACTTCTGACCTCTTACATGAGCGTGAACGAGGGACAAGTGAAGGCAGCACCAGCTTTTGAGGAAGGCGGGATGAATTGTCGCTTACACGAAAAGAGCCAATCAGAGGTCAGATTTCCACATAGCAACTCCAATCAGCGCAGAGGGAATGTCTGGTTGCGAAGGTAGTGGCAGTTGTGGTGTGCTGCTGGAAGAAGCAAGTGTTTTCACTGGGCTTGTTTGCTGCTAGGTTTAGTAGCAACGTTTTGCCCATACATCTGTTAAGTTTGGCGCCTAACTAACAGGCGTGTTACTCTCTCGCTTAATAATTATGTCTCCGCATGTTAATATTGCAAACTAGCTTGCGAGGTGAACGTAACCTTGTCTGAAAAGCATCTTTGAATATAATTGGAACATTACGATGCCATCCCCGATGGAGGGATCTTCCAGAGAAGGTGACCTCTTTACTGTGAAACATGAGCTGAAAAATGGTAAGTTTAACTTCAACGCAGTCAGATTTATTTGCTGGTTATCTTTAGTAGACACGTGTCAGGGGGAAATGTTAGCTGGCTAGCTATGAAGAGCTGTCACTGTCAGTGGGCATTTGTACTGAGCGCGACCGTTAAGTCCGAACATGGCAGAGGAAGGCTAACGTTAGCTGCACTTATTACTGAGGCTGCTGCTGTCTCACGCAAACAAACGTTACCTAACCATCTCACTCGCTAGTTTATAACGCTGCCAAGGAAACCACATTAGCTTCAGCTACCAATTAACGTGTTACTAGGCTAAATAAGACAATTGACAGAGATTGTAAGCAGATAATGCCTGTCAACGCCTTAACTCAAAGTCAATAACCATTTAATTGAGTTGGTTTGTTGTCACTGCCCGGTCTGTTAGCCAACGAAGAGCAGACTCAGCTGCAGTGCTGCCAAGTGTCAGGAGTACATGTTAGCTTGGTTTCATTCTGCAGTTATACACACACACATGCAGTTATACACACACACACACACATGTGCAGTGGTGTAAAGTTACTAAGTAGATTTACTCAACTACTGTACTTAAGTTACATTTTTGAGGGACTTGTACTTTACTTGAGTATTTCAAATCGTGTACTTTTACTCCACTACATTTATACCTTAAATTACTTTGGAGATTTGGATTTGGAGTAAACCCACAAGCTACTTGTTGGAAGGAATTATAATAAGCTTCACCTTTTACCAGCTGTGAGAAACACACTGCTGCATCCATACAAATATATAATTTTTGAAATGAGCAAATCTGCTTCTGAGTACTTACTTTAATTTAGCTACTTTTAGTATATTTTGATGCTAATGCTTTTGTACTTTTACCTACGTAAGATTTTGATCGAAGACTTTTACTTCTAACAGAGTATTCATGTTCTCTGGTAGTTCTACTTAGTACAAGAGTACTTCTTCCACCTTTGATTACCAGATGTAAATGATGTGGTTCTGTAGTTATTGCCAGGTCTGTTAGCTAACTTCTCTTTATCCAACAAAGAACAGACACAGCTGCCAAGTGTCAGGAGTAAATGTTGGCTTATTTTCATTGTATATGTACATCAAGAGTCACATTAGACACTGTATGTTCTGGTAGACTGGTGCATTTCTTTGACTCTTGGCTAGCCTTGTTAAGCCTAACTAAAACTGTCACGGTAGTGCTGAATCCTACTGGCTTTTGTTGCAATATTTATACTGAATGATAGTAAGGTTGTGGGGTGATGTACATACAGCATCTCAAAGAACGTCAACAGGAATACAGTTAAAGCTACACATATGCATTTGAATGTGATTTTGAATAGAGTGGCTTCAATACAGAGGGCTGCTGAATGAAGTTGGGAACTGGCTAAGCTGCAACTGGATTATAATGACATGGTGCTGCTGTTCAGGCTGCAACATGACTGTGCTGCTCCCCCATTCACTGCCCTGCCCTAAATATGCAGTCAGTCAAGTTTTTTGGAGGGAAATTGCACACATTGAGCAGCTGTATTACCTCTGCATTGGACCCCTGCTGTAACATATGACCTAGTTTAGACAATACAGTAACAGAAAAATATAAAATAAATACCTACTAAGTCCATTCAATTAGTCAGAAACTTAATTGGCAACGACAATCCTTTATTCGTTTGAGTCTTTTTTTTCAATCGGAAAGAGTAAAACAATTCCAATATTCTCTGAATCCAGCTTTTCTTTGCCATAATTGTAAACTTAATATTTGTAGGTATTTTGATCGAACAAACCAAGACATATGAAGACAGGTTTGGATTTGTGAAGTTGTGATGGCCATTCATTTCACGTTTCCTTGAGTAAACAATCAGTAATGAATCAAAACAAGGATCAGCAAATTGTTAATAATTATCCAATAATGGAACATATTTGGTAGTCCCAGCCTCAGGCAGAATATTACATTTTGCGAAACAACCTAGGTCAAATTTAGTTGAAATTCGATGGCCTGCTTTTTAAGTTTGATCATTTATGTAGGATTTCATTTAAGGAAAGTGTTTTCTTCAGAGGAACTTAAGCATTTCTGTCCCGCAGACTGCAGAGATTCTGCTTGTCTCGTGGTAAGGAAATCATCAGGTTCAACACCTCTCTCACTCTATTAATAAACACCTAACTCCAATTGGGCCATGGCAGATGAGCTTGACAAGGATGTTATGCAACCTGAACCCCTGACCTCAGATTCGAAGGACAGCGTTGTTGTTTGGAGACGATACAGTATGCACCAAGTGTCTAATAATTGCACCTTTACTTGTTGTGTGCTGGAGAAGCAGCAGAAAAAGATGAAATCGGCCGCTGAAATTGCTCAGTAGCCTATTTTCAGACGTATGAGACAGAATGAATGTTTTCACTACAATGGAGACGCTTGTCTGAGAGCGTGCGATGCTCAGTTCAGTCGGCTGTACTGGGAGACCATGATTTAGAAAGACAGGAGGAGTCACAGTGTTGGCTGACTTTACTAAAAGATCCCTGATGGAAGATAATGACCTTTTGCTGGTTAATGTTGCAAGTATATTTGCTGTTGCATGGAAGATAATCTCATCCTGGCATCGTTGTTTTCATGAAGCAACTTTGCATGTGTCTTCATTATTTGCACAATTAAACAAATTCACCTGTTTGACTTTCCCAGGCTGCTGCTGTTTGCTGTGCGTTCATTTAACAGCAAAACAGACTTTTATGGCTTTATCAGTGTTCAAGTCGCTGGTCCTTACATTTAAAGCCCACTTTTACAACCTTTTTAGCTCAGCAGAATTTCCTTTTTTCACCATAAAGCGGCATGACTGAGAGTCTTTTTGTATTAAAAATGAAATCTAAGAATAATAATAATAAATGTATATTTCTATAGCGCTTTTCTTGAACCCAAAGACGCTTATGTATAACGTGGGCACCACTTACAAAATAGAAAGACTGTAAGGTGATGCAATGCGCTCTCTGGTGCTGCTTTTGGCAACTCATTAGAACAGCTGATCAGATTACAATTTATTTACAACTCGGCCGCATCAACCATATTCTTTAGACAATGTGAGAATTTCTTGACTCATTTTATCAATGAAATGTTTTGTTAGTGAAAGGCTTGTAGGTCAGGCCTCAGTTGTCTTACTGTGGGACAAATCGTGTTAGTGGGAGTGTGGACTACAAACAGAATTGAATATAGATACATTTTCCTGTCTCAGCTGAAAGAAATCCTAATTTGGAAAGTATTTTTCTTTGCTAGCGACTCATTCATTTTGTGTCTTTTTGTACACATAAAATATTAATGGACATCAGACCCCTAAGGGACTCTCTACTCTAATGATCTCTAACAACAAAATGTAACATGACATTTGTTATTGAATTGTTCTACAGTACGTATTCAAGCCACTTTTGTTTTGTAACGTGAAATAAATGGTTTGTCTGATTTCTAATACTTTACGTCTGCTCTGACTTCAGCCAACCTGACGGGCCACGTGGAGAGAGTGGGCATTGAAAACTTTGAGCTGTTGAAGGTGCTCGGCACAGGAGGTGAGTGACATGTTAAACTGTGTGTTGACCACAATGTGACATTTACATGATGGTGTGTGCATGCCATGTGTTTCTAGAATGATCAGCATGTCATAGCAGTCATTCCTGCCATTTTCTGCACTGACCTTTGTTCTCTGTCTTTGTTTATTTGAACCACCAGCATATGGCAAGGTGTTCCTGGTGAGGAAAGTGAGTGGCCATGATGCAGGGAAGCTGTATGCCATGAAGGTTTTGAAGAAAGCCACAATTGTACAAAAGGCAAAGACTGCTGAACACACACGCACGGAGCGGCAGGTGCTCGAACACATCCGCCAGTCTCCGTTCCTCGTCACACTTCACTATGCCTTCCAGACGGATACCAAGCTGCACCTCATTCTCGGTTAGACTTTCTTAATAGAAAACTGTGTTAATGTTTATCAAGAAAAATAAAAGGTTAATGATTGTCTTTAATAAATAAATGAATTGGCATTAGTTGCACAGATCTAGTTGAGCCATATTATTTGATGGAAACATGACAATATCATCTCTTTTGAATAGATTATGTAAACGGTGGAGAGCTCTTCACACATTTGGTGCAAAGGGTGCGATTTAAGGAACAAGAAGTTGCCCTGTACAGTGGAGAGATTGTGTCAGCGCTGGAACATCTACACGAGGTCATTCATAGATTCTACACAACCAAGGCCTCTTGTATGTTCAGGACTTGTCTATTGATGGTTACTCTTTTCTGTTGCACTTACCCTTCTGTCATTTTATTGTTGCAGCTTGGCATTGTCTACCGGGACCTAAAACTTGAGAATATTCTGCTGGATTCAAGTGGACATATAGTTCTCACAGACTTTGGCCTCAGTAAGGAATTTGATCAGGTACAGTATGTCTCAACCGTACGTTTAAATACCCATCCATCCAAAGAGAACAGAAGAAGCAGATTCTCGTAAACTCTTTTAACATTACATATATATATATTCCCAAACTTTCGCTTAATTTGTGCTTATGTAGTCAAGGATTATAATGGTTCCCTGTTGAAAAGTCCTTAACCTCTTAAGCCCTGAGCCTGTTTTTCAGGTTTCAGGCTCGAAAATGCCACTAACACAACAAATGACTTATCTTCACTTCTAAAAGGGGTAAATTAATAATTATTTTTCTCAAAGCAAGGTTACATCTGTGAGTTGGATGTAGAAGTGTCAGAATCAATATATCTTTTTTTATTTTAAAGTAAATTCAGATGGAACATAGTAAAAACATGTAAATTCTAATTTTAAAAAAACAACCTTTTCTTATAGTGAAAACCACTCTTGCATGATGGGTTAGTAGACTAAAAGCTTTAGGAATCCAAACTATAACATATAATAAGTACCCTGTATCAAGATTGATGCAAAACAAGTGAAATTTGACCTTTTTAGAGAGGTTTAGAAAAATAAAGTCCAGGCGGACTCACCTCTCGGTAATTTGGGAACCATCGGTTCCATTTAACCTTTTTCACTGTAAAAATCTTTTTTTGTTTTTTATCGCCAAACAATATTAATTATATCCTTGAGATCAAACAAATGTGATGAATCCATGTCCTTCCTCATAAAACTAATTTTTCTTTCAAATACGTCAGATGTAAAATCAAGTTTTTCAGGGTCTTCAATCTTGAACTGTTGTCACTCCATTTTCAATAAAACCAAGTTTTCTTGTTGATTTTTAAATGAGTCTTTTTTTTGTGCATTTGTGAACACAGATGGAAAGAGCGTTTTCTGTCTGTGGCACCATTGAATATATGGCTCCAGAAATAGTGGAAGGTGGAGAGTCTGGACATGACAAGGTGAGATGTAGTTTTAGCAGCCTAAATTCTCCTCTCTGTATTCCTGGATGTGTGCTTTTTCTTTTAGCGTGTTAAGCTTAAGTCACGGGTGGTTGCTTTCATTCATTCCAGGCGGTGGACTGGTGGAGCCTCGGCGTTTTGATGTACGAGCTTCTGACTGGCGGATCCCCCTTCACCGTGGATGGAGATGAGAACTCGCACACAGACATCGCCAAGTATGGATTTTCCCTGATCATCAGCCACAGTTTTCATCTAGCCTTTAATTATAATCACTGACCATGTCCGTCTCACACATCACAGGAGGATTTCAAAAAAGGATCCTCCTTTCCCCAAAGATATGGGACCTCTGGCCAAAGACCTCATCCAGCGACTCCTCATCAAAGACCCCAAAAAGAGATTGGGCTCAGGCCCTAAAGGAGCGGAGAATATAAAAAAACACCCATTTTACCAGGTGGGTCTCATTGCTTGTCTTGAATATTTCATAATATTAAAAAGAATCTATGTAACAGAGTGGGCTGGTAATCTACATAATGGGGCTGCTTTAAAGTGCACCTATCATGCTATTTTTAGGCAATAGCATAGGTCTCAGATATATAACAATATATAAAAAACATGTCTATGAAGTGTTTTGCTCAAAATACCAAACAGATCACCCATTCTAGCCATGCCTCATATCCCTCCATTTCACTTCCTGTTTCAAAAGTGCTGATTTGGGGTATAAAAGCGGCCAAAATCATAAAAATATAAGAAAGAAAGATAACTCAAAGCAAAGTGCCGCTGAGGCACCCGTCAGCGAATCTTACGCATGGGTAAAAATCAAGGTCCGAGCAAAAGTCCTTTTTAGTGCAATTTATTATACAAATATACAAGCATTTTTCTTCGTTCTTACCCGATGGTAAAAAAACATAGGCCTACCGGGTGCGCCGCGCACTACCACCTGTTTCCCATATTTATAATGAGCAGGTCTCCCATCCCCCGGTGCCCAAAGGCCGCCTTTACAAAACAGAGGCATAGTAGTCTTATTTAATAAACTTAAGTAAGAATTAAAAGGAAGATTTACTATAAACAAAAAAGAACAATAAAATAAATGGATAACTATTAAATAATATAAGCTCCTAGATATGGCTTCATCGGGTATAAAGCTTAAACAAATAAAATGTGATAATAAAAAAAAAGGAGGGGGCTGAGCTCATGCGGGACCCCTCATGTCTAAACTAAATACTGCCGTGATGAATGCCATATCATGGATTATCAAGGGTTATTTCTGAAACAGTATGGAGCTCAAAGGCTTTCTCTCTTGCCGGTTATACCACAAGGTGAGTTCCTTTTTATTTCCTGCTTCTTCACACACATGCTCTCCAGTACAGGTTAGCTCTGAGTGTTAGCGATGCTAATGTAAACACTGACCATATTGCGTCCAAAACAGTCGGGCATTGTTTCTGATAGCAACGTTTCTGATTGGGCCGTGGGTCCACATTTCAGATATTACGTCATATCGGACGCAAATCTGGATCAGCTCCGTTGTTCCCCCGTTTTTAGAGATTTGGGTACGGAGGAAAAGAGAGAGGGTTTTATTTTCTCAAAAGAGTTCCCTGACACACCGGGGACACATATTTCTGTATAAAAGACATCCAAAAGTGCATTTTGCATGATACTGTAGGTCCCCTTTAAGTGAGGAGCATTTAGAAAACTGTTTGTTTAAGCTACGTTAATAAGGATAGCGATTAACCAAAATGTATTTTTTCCAAACTCACTTTAGAAAATTAACTGGGAGGACTTGGCAGCTAAGAAGGTTCCCGCCCCGTTCAAGCCAGTGATTCGGGACGAGCTGGACGTCAGCAACTTTGCCGAAGAGTTCACGGAGATGGACCCCACCTACTCTCCTGCAGCTCTGCCTCAGAACTGCGATCGCATCTTCCAGGTGGGAGAGCGTTACAGGATGTTAGACAACCACACTATTTTTTGTTGTGACTCATTGTTTTGTTAGCACACATACTCATTCCTCTGTGTTCTTTCAGGCCACTGCACAGGACAACATTTGTATTTGCATTTGCTCTGTGCTCATGTTTATCTGGGCTTTGGTAGCAGGCAGTGTGAAATGTTGACACGGATGAAAAAATGCATTATACATTATCCACTTTTTGTCTGTGACTATATTTGACATACTCCAGCGCAATTGAAGTAATCAAGTGAAGTTTTGAATGTCCTCAAAAGGTTGCTGTAAGTCAACATGAGACTGTCTGTGTGCACTGGTATTCAAATTGACTAAAGAGGCTTTTATTGAGGTAATTGCTGCCATATGCAGCTCTTATTGAAGTAACAGATGTGAATGACTATTTTTGATGTAGCTTTGAACCATAATATGGCCCACAACTCTATGCCAGCTGATGGCTGTCTGATGTATTGCATGAAATTTCAGCTCTGATTGCCTTCTGGATCCTTGAGCTGGGTAGATCAATAGATCCATTAACGGGCTTCTCTCGTGGAATAAAAGGTTACACTTTGAGAGCATCACCACGTCTGTCTCGGTTACGCCTTCAGTCTTTGATTGCCAACTTCATCTTGGCTTTTTTCGCACTCAGCTGCCATTCACATAGTCTGACATTTTGTGGTCTTTATAATTTGCAAGCCTAGCAATCTCTCAGATAACGACAGCAATCCCAATTTTAAACTGTGCACTTGCTCCCCCACGGTGCCTCACAAAACAAAATTAAAATTGCATTAAGAGCGCCAAGATGTAATTTCACAGCAGAGCAATCAAATATTCAAGCCCGGCAATTTAGGGCATCTCATTCATTCACCACCCATCCTTCCGTCCATCTATTGCTGTCACTACATACCACACAGCTGTGTGTGTGTCGGGGGGAAAGGGAGAGAGAGAGATTAATGCCAGCTAAAAGCTTTGGGCTCCCCACAGCTGGAATTAGGCAGGCAGCGCCTCCACAATGACAGCTCTGACAATAGGAACAGCTGGACAGCCGCTGCCACTCACTGTGGAGCTGACAGGCTGCTCCGACTTAAAGACTTGAGGAAAGATGCAAAAACTATTTTAAGTTTTACAGTAAATACGCAAATACAAAAAAGACATGTGTCTATAAGTAGTGTTTGATTTCCCTTCAAACCTGATACAATTTTCCAAAGTAAGTGTGATTTGAAATGTATTTCATATTCATTCTCTTATAATTTTCTACCCAAGATCTTCCTCTGTTTTTTGTAAAAAGACAAAAAAAGAAAATGAGAAAATAAATTAGGTAAAAACTAAACACCAAAATATAGTTGACATTTTCTTCTACCTTGCCATTAGTGCTTTCCCAGGGTGTCCGCGGGGTCTTAAAAAGTATTAAAAGTTGATAAATCAATTTAGCGAAAATGAAGGCTATTAAAAAGTATTAAACGGCATTTCCCAAGGTATTATATTTTGTAGCTTGTTTTCAATAAGTATATAAATGGTCCAAAGAGGTTGTATTCTACAGTGTGCCTGAATGTAATCATTGCGTAGGTGTGTAGTGTGATTCTGTGTAGTTTATTTATGGCATCCCGTTGGGTTTGACGTCATCTGAACAGGACATCGCACGCTCGCTGCTTGATAGCGCGCGAAGCTCCGTTTACGCCGGTTGTTAAACAACATCGTTATGGGGAAATGCAAGTTTGCGTCTAAATGGTTGGAAGATAAGGAGGAAGGACAATCAATACTGTATATAGTCAATGTGAGGTAAAGTGTGTCGTCAAAGTAACCGGTTAAAACTCCAAGTGGCGATGAGGTCTTAAAATGTATGGAAAGGGTCTTAAAAAAGCTCTTAAAAGGTTTTACATTTGACTTCAGGATTCCTGCATACCTGTTTCATCATTTCAAGTAAAAATACTAATGAAAAGACTGTATAAATGTCTGTTATACATTAGATAAAGTTTAATCGGGCTCTTACTGAGGCTACTTTTCTCTCTGTCCTTATAGTCCTACCCTCACTTCACAATGTAAACACGTAGACTTCATGTGTTTCTGTGCAGGGCTACTCCTTCATGGCCCCCTCCATCCTGTTTAAGAGGAATGTGGTGATGGACGACCATCTCCAGCTGTGTGGGGGCTCCGAGAGGCCCCGCTCTGCCGCGGTGGCCCGCAGCGCCATGATGAAGGTGAGACGGATGGACTTGGATCCTCCAGCACAAACACACTTAGGCTAATGGCTGCTGTCACAGACACGTGAGATTTTTTTCCCCCCTATCTTCTCCATTTCACTCAAACTTTGTTTTCTACTATACTTGTGTTCCTCACAAACGTTTAGATTCAGTTGCCAGGCATGATCCTGTTTATTTAATTATGTTTATCAGTGAATACACTGGTGTATCTGTCCAGCCGTAATGTTTTCCGAGAGGCAGCTGTGCGTTGTTGTTTTGTGGGCTCACTAGGTTTCAAGCGTTTTCATCAACGTTCTGAGTAACTGCTGCAAACTTTGCTGTTTTCAAGATTTATTACCAGATTTGTTACATTGGTGAAACTTCTATTAATCATTCTAATGATTTTCAGTCCAGTCCCAAAAGGTGCAATGTTTAATTAATCAACAAAATGCTTGACATATCAAATAGAATGTCCATGACTTGCATGCAAGCTTGGTAATAGACTACTCCTTTGTTGGTGCTTACTCACTTCAGAAAGGGGAAGTTTAACTGTATGCTTCCAACTCCACAAAGCCTCAGCTCACCGTGCTAAACAGGATTTTGTGCGATTTTCTCTCTCAGGAACAGGAAGCCAGTCAACAGTTTCCTATCTTGTCTTTAAGTGATCTCTCATATTGTATCACAGATCTAGAAAATCTACATTTGCTACTTCCAGGTGTTTTGCAGATGCCTTTGAAAACATTGCACAACAAGAGAAATGTACTTCCTCATTGTTTTGCATACATAATCACATATAAGCAATACTTGTGTCAGGCTGTTGTCAGTGGTTATTGAATTAGGTTGCATATTTAATATAAATGCTGTAAATAAGACTCCTTAGACTTCAATTTGAGAACACATGAGAGAGGACTTGTATGTCTCGCCCACATGAATTGTGTTTTTTCGTGGAGAACATAGGAACTCTAAAGAAGAAGTTCAAAGAACTTGATCTGTCTTGTAGCAGTAGTTACAGTATTTTGTAAGAAAAGATCAAAAACAGCTGTCGAGCTTCAAAAATATTCAAATAAACGGCAAATGAATTTGATCTGCACATGATCATAGGAAAAGCAGTATACAAAACATTTATATAAACAGAAATTAAACAGTCTCATACTATTTTTTTATATATTTGACCAAATGTTTTCCTGTCCACTGTCTTCAGGACTCTCCTTTCTACATGAGCTATGAGATGGACCTGAAGGACAGCGCTTTGGGAGAGGGAAGCTTCTCCATCTGCCGGCGGTGCACACACAAGAAGACCGGACAGAAATACGCAGTCAAGATTGTCAGCAAGAGGTACAAACTCACATCCTGCTCTCCTCAGATGTGTTTGTCAACTGTGATGTTTATGCTCGGCTCCCTCTTTCTCTCACTGCCAGAGTTAATCCTCAGCCAAATCATACACAAAACATAAAATAGGTATGTTATCTTAAAAGCAATGAATACAAAAAAAAATCTGAATTTGACTCGATTTCAACATGTATCAGATTGTATTTGCCCTATTACTCTGTTAAGGGTTGCCAGATGTGGGTTAATGAAATGTAAATACATTTGTGCTCACAAACAAACTGTTACAAAACAAGCTTTGATCGTGTGTGTGTGGACTGCAGTCCTACACTACACTCCTCCACCGAGTGTGTGGCACCAAATATTATAGCTATAATAAGAAAGCACAAACAAATATGATGTTCCTGAAGACGTGTTCACACTTTTCTATCAGCACCCAGTGTTTCCCCTAGGTGTACTGCTTTGGGAGGGTGCTGCCTGAGCGGGGGGGTTTGCATTGGGATATATATATTTTTTAATCCTCTGGAGCAGAGAGAGGAGCTGTGGATTATTGTTATTGATTAGTGCATCAGTGTTTCTTAGGGTCACAAACACTAAACTCACAACTTAAAATGAAAGCGTTCAATGTGAAAAGTGACAGTAGATATAGATTATTATTTTAGGGCGACTGTGGCTGCGAGGGAGTGCGGTCGTCTTTCAACCAGAAGGTTGTGGGTTCGATCCCAGCCCATGTAGTCAACATGTCGATGTATCCTTGGGCAAGATACTTAACCCTGAGTTGCTCCCGATGGCCAACGGTGTGTGAATGTTAGTTCCTAGAGCTGCTGTTACTGCTCTGTATGAATGGGTGTGAATGGGTGAACGACATGTAGTATGTAAAGCGCTTTGAGGGGTCTTAAAGACTGGATAAAGCGCTATATAAGTACAGTCCATTTACCATTTACCATTAGTTGCAATTTAGTTCCAAAGAAAAAAAAGAAAAAAAAGAGGTACCACTTTACAATAAGACTACCCTTATAAAGGATTCATAAAGGGTTTATAATTAGGTTATGAATTAGGTTGTAAACACTTTATTAATCATTAAGAACCATTTATAAACCAGTTCTAACATAGTTTGCATACATCAACACAGGCTCACTATTTGGCAAGATGACTAAGCCTTATATTGGCTACTTAGCGAGAATCAACTCGGTGAGCAACAGATACCAAGGATGCTGGCTGATGAAGAAGATGAAGTAAGCTAGGTAGCCAATATAAGGCTTAGCAGTACAGATAAATGTTGGCTCACTATTTGGCAAGCAACCGGTCACAGTTGCCCTGTTTATCTCATCTGATAAAAGCTTATTAAGGATTTATAAAGTGTTCACAACCTAATTAATACATGAATTACAAACTATTCGTAAACCCTTTATAAGGGTACTCTTATTGTAAAGTGGTACCAAAAAAGAAACTAATTATTATTATTTTTTAACACCTTCAATTTCAGGGGGGGCTCCGTTGGCGGGGCTCCGTTGGCGGGGCTCCGTTGGCGGGGCTCCGTTGGCGGGGCTCCGTTGGCGGGGCTCCGTTGGCGGGGCTCTGTTGGCGGGGCTCCGTTGGCGGGGCGCAGCGCCCCTCCAAGACAATGGTAGAGGAAACACTGAGCACCCTATTGTTTCCTAACTATTTGTTGGTTGTAGTTTGTGCATGTCACGGTAAATAAAATCAGCAGAGCCAAACTGCACGTACGAGTTCAAATAAACGTTGTTTGCTACTTATAGAGGAATATAAAAAGGGGCGACCCTCTGTGAATTATGGGATCAAACTGGGCATTCGAGGATGACAACCCCACACAACCTACTGTCAAAAGATTATATTTGACAAAGTAGAAAATGAATGGGTGATATTCTGTCCCCTTTTTTTTAAATCCTACTTTTGCACATTATTTGTTACAGGCACACTTAATATAATAATGATTAAAACTGCAGAGTGGCTTGTGGCAATTGAAAAAAACCTATAAAAGGAAACAGAACTGGGCCACGTTCTCACTCTGTGTGTATTAATGTTGCATTCTGTGACAGTTCTCTGGCTTCCTGCTTGTGTTTGCTGCAGGATGGAGGCGCAGACTCAGCGGGAAATAGCAGCCCTGAAGCTCTGCGACGGCCACCCTAACATTGTCAAGCTACATGAAATCTACCACGACCAGGTAATCTTAGCCGATACATTTACAGCCATGAATTCTGTTTTGCATGGCTCTCTGTGGAGCCCTTTAATAAGTCCTGGAACTGGAACGAGGCAGATTAATAGGGAGGTCTATCTTTATCTCTCCTTTGTATTGTCCCATAAACATTTCTCCGTGTGCCCAATATTTCACACCAAACGTATATTTATAAACTGCAGCTGTACAGTCCCCCATTCACACCGCTGAATCGAAACAACCTAGATTTACTTGTGTTGCTAATCGAGCCGTACACTCCAACCAAACTAAGTGTGTTGCAATTGGAGCTCACCCGGGTTATTGGGAAGGTGGACCGTGTGGCTGACTGTGTACAGGTTCATTATCCCCGCTCCTTCAAACCCAGGAGCACCACTTTAGTCCTGATGAGCTCAGTGGGGTTATTACTGTACCTCGGAGGCCTGTGACCCAGATCAAAGCCTCGCCTCAACGCAGTCCTGCCTTTGTTCCCCAGACTGAGCGCTAATGAGAAACTCTGCCCCAACGCCCAGACACATTATTCCCTTCCCACTTTGTTTGGCCCCTTTCACTTTCACTCAATGCTGTCGTTTGATTTCACCATCATGGCATCAAGGATGGGCTGTTTTTGCTTTATTTATTATGCAACAAAAAGTTCTCATCCATTCATTTCACATGTTAAGATTTCATTGTGCAGTTCAAGCTGTGAAAGCTGCAAGATTGAAAAAATATATATAAAAAAACCACACAAAAATAGTTAGGATGGTTTGTTCTACTTTAGACAGGGTTCTTACGGTCATTAAAAACCTGGAAAAGTCATGGAAATTCAAAATGCTAATTCCAGGCCCTGGAAAAGTTATGGAAAACGATGTTTTCCCCAAAGTTTTGGAAAAATCATGGAAATGTAACTAAAGTTGCATCAAATATAATTTATATTTGATCTAATCGCCGAAATAGTAATACTATTATGATAATAAATACTGCATCGTATAGGGCTGTCCCGAATACCATTTTTCGGGCTCTGGATATTCGGTAGTAATCAGCAGCGAATATTCAAATATTCGGTGCGGAGAGATTTAATTTTTTTTTTATAAACTTTTTTTTTTTTTTTTTATAATTTTTTTTTTT
>CALSBZ010046601.1:1743122-1781487 GCA_943591055.1 Gobionotothen gibberifrons
GGGGGGGGGGGGGGGGGGGGGGGGGGGGGGGGGGGGGGGGGGGGGTGAAAGAGCTCTAGAGGCCTAAATGAGGTGAAGGGAAGTGGAAGTGTCCAGTAGGGGGGCTGCTGCTGTGTGGGGAGTGGGGGAGGAGGGTTGCTCTACGCAGCGCCTGGGCCAATGCACGAGGGTTTGGGGCTAAGTGTCTCATCAGCATCCAGCTCAGGTGCTGCCAAGGCCCACGCACTAACTATGCCCTGACTTGATTGTAATTGCCTGAATTCAACTCCCGCTGCTCCCTCCTGGCAATATCACAGGCACATTTAACTCCAGAGAGTCTGGGGACGTGCAGCAGGGCCACAGAGAGCAGCTGACTGCCTCTTGTTGAAGCCTTGTGGGCTGCAGGGGGATCCTCTCTTGTGCTGTCTGCTTTTGTGGGGGAGGGTCACAGGTGCATGCGCCCCCTTCCTCTGGGTGTTGTGTGAACATGAAGCAAGTGTAACTGCATCAGGCTTACTCCCTCAGTGAAGGCATGACGGAGGTATTCGCTGTTTTAACATCGACTTATGTGGAATTTAAATTAGCCCCCCCCCCTAGCTGTCCTGAGGCCACTTGTTCCAAAACGCTCCACTGTGTTTTCTGCAAATCCCCACAAAGGTTATTCATGAAAATTGTTACTTCTTTTTTGATTTTGGTGGTGGACATATGGTTTTTCAGAGCTATGAAAAGCAAAAATTACTTTTAAAATTACTTTTAAAATCTTCACACAATCTCCCCCTAAAAACAAGCGAAGCCTCTTGTTCCTGTCAGGCTGTGTTTATCATGTCCAATTCAAGACAAACATGATTGCTTCATATTGCAACCAACAGTACTTTTTAGTTTACATAGAGTTGTGAAAATCATTACCATGCTGTAGTTATGCTAATGTGTTAGGGGTGGGAAATTGCTCAAATCTGCTTTTCAAAAGGAGAACAAAAACCCTCTCCCATGCTAGAAATAATTGAGTGAAAAACACAAGACCACCATCAACAACTTTAAAGTAAGTACATTTGGGTTTTCTACTAACAATGCATATGAATTTGGCTCTAACTGAGTAGTTATAGAACATTCAAGCTGCCTACATCCGAGTCCTTTTGTATGTAAGAGTTGTAACTGACAGGGGCATGAATGAAGTACTTCAACTTCCGCCAAAAGCCCTTATTCAAAACAAGATACAAAATGACAAGCACAAATATATTTTTCCAGTTGTAATACGTACGTTTCTCAATCGGGCCAGCTTTGGAAAACTGCAGCAGGGTTAACTTTAGAAAGTTAGCCTGTGGCGCTCCTCATCCTGTGATAATAGGCCTGCCTGTAATAAAGAACAGGCTTGTTGCCAACAGGTGGTCTCTATAAAAGTCCAGAGCCACGGCACTCAGGATGGGGGGGGAAAAAACTGCCATGGCAAAATGTGTCAGAATCTAATGTTCTGCAGAGTGAAAAGCCTGTTTTCTGTCCTTTGTTCCTGGCTAGAGATTTAGCCTTGTTCCTCATTGTTCGGGGGCACAAACGAGCAACAGCCTTTTTTGACACGGAGCCACAGATGAATAAAGACTGGAGCTGACTAGTCACAGGAAAGAGCTTTCTTTTTGGAGAGCTTGGAGCCCATTAGGAGTTTGTGAGATATGAATAGATATGAATCCTCTCCATCGAGCCTACCAAAAAAAAAAAAAATACAACTGGAACACAAGGAACACCTCTTTGTCTTTTAACCGAGGTTCCCAAGACATTACAAGAAATCAGGGCAGAGGGAGGACTGAGTGACAGGCAGGACTTGCATAGAGTCAATGAGGAAGTGGAGCTTTGTTCATTTGAAAGGGTACACTATGCCCACCCAACCTTAGAGCACTAACCACTGACACTAATGTTGACATATTGACTTTATCTTCTACACATAAACCGTAAAGGAAATAAGCCAGGGATTACAAATTGTATTATAGTCATTTAAAGTTTACATTTTGGTTTAGATTCACAGTAGGGGGGGGGGCTGCATGCATAATGTGCTCATGTAATAAAACAGACCGGATAAAGATAATGAGATATTTAGTGAGCCACTTCATGCAGGCGCTAGCCAGTGTGCTCGGCTCAATGGGCAGATGATGGGTGGATCCCGGCAAACGCGGCCCACAAAATACAACCTTTTGTCCAACTCCATAATCCATTTGTTACACTCAGAGCAATTTGTCCTCATTAACCCTCATAAGGGGACTGTGTCTGAGACAAAAGCTCCCGGGGAACAATGAGCAACCCCCCCCCCCCCCCCTTCAACGTCCATCCACATCGCTGCAGCTCAAGTGCTCCCCTTCCCAGCACATTGTGGCCCCTTGTTGCCCCAGAAGGTTCCAGTCTCTGAGCAAGAGACAGACGGAGCGAGGTACACCTGAAAAGAGGGGGTGAAAAAAGAAAATCCCCATTTCCGTGTTAAGAATTAAATATCTTCCTAAAATACACAATGCAACGTCTCCTATTGTAGTCGGGTCACTCCATCAATCAACGCTGAAATAAATCTTGACGTGACGTACAAAGAGCAAGTGCAGAGAAAAGGAAGGGGAGTTACAGTAATTTACAAAGACGTGAGAAAGTAGTTTTTTTTCCTGTTCCTGTTTGTTACACCTGGTGCAGAACTTCTTTATTTAGTTTTAACATTAAATAATGTGTTAAAAGAATTGTTCTTGTTGCAAAAACTGAATTTAATTAAGATGGTTGCTACTTTTTTATGTATACTCAAATGGACAGTTTTGGTAAGCTCTTTTAAACAAGTATTGTGCAATTGCTTGTACTTTCATTAAAGGAGGGGTAGGTACGTTTGAGAAACCGGCTCGAGATACACTTTTTGTTATATTCCATGGAATGCTCTTAATATCCTGATAGCAACGAAAATATATATATTTCCGTTTAACGCTACTTCCCATTTCATTCAGAGATGCCAGAGATAACCCTAACCCACCGTTCTCCATTCAATGTTTTCACCTGCTGTGATTAGTAGTGAGTGACTATGCTTTTATTCTATTTAAAAGTAAAGGGACAACAATGAAAGATAATACAGCATTAATTAATCAACAGCTAATCTGCAATCCCTGGCCCTTTTGAATACACAAAACGTAATAATAGAATATTACCATGAGTATAAAATGTTCCATGTTATTTTTTTTAATTCTTCGGGTAATATTTTACATTAAAAAAATCATAAAAACACAATGCATTTTAAAGGTTGGACCAGAGGTTTGGATCATTTTTGACTTGACAAATAATCTGTGTGGCCTCTTGTCACGTTTCATATCATCTAGGAGTTGTTAGCTGTTCCATTTAAGAGACACGGTTTATATAATATAGTTAAATGAGGCTCAAAAAGAGTACCATCATTTAGCAAAAAGCTTAAGATAAACCTAACAAATGAATAATTTCACACTCAGATGTAGCTAATGACCCAGGTGTGCAACCACTGGAATGAAAGTTCAGTCAGACAACTCATGTGTTTCTTAATATGTTTATTAGAAGCAGCATATAGTTTGAGTTTGGCGTCTAGGCTCGGGCCTCATCACTGCAATGTTACAAAGAGTGATGATTAGATAACTATCCCCCGAGCCTACAGGTGGAAGCTGGGATGGATGCTGGGGCAGAAGCTGGGGTTCGGAGCTGGGGTTCGGAGCTGGGGTGGAAGCTGGGGTGGAAGCTGGGGTGGTGGGAGGGCAAGCGAGCAGCAGCAACATGAAACACAGCAGCAGGAACATGAACGTAGCCATAGCAAGTGAACACAGCAGTGGCAGCAAAGCGAGCCAGAGACCTAGCAGCTTAAATAGAGCGGCATGTTTAGGAGAATGTGTTTGGTTGGTTGTCAGAGGGACGAGGTGCGTCACGTGTTAATGTATCATTGGTGCTCGAGTTGACTGCCTGAACTAGCTCGCAGGCTTCGCCCCATTAGTTGAAAGTAGATGCTTTAGTATTAACAATCCCACTTTATAATCACTAATACAAAGTATATAAAGTAAGTATTCTTACTTGGCGTACTGTAACTTTAAGAGTACAACTTGTAGTCAATGTATTATCTGCAGTTAACAAGCTACTAAATTGTAATGTTCAAGAGAAAGATTCCAATATTTTGATGTTAATTGGTAAATTAACCAATTATTTTTGTTTATTTACTTGCTCACAGTATCTATAACTACTATTAGTTGTTTATTTAACAATGTATAAGTAAAGGTCACTATGTTTATTATGAAAATGTAGTTGTAATAATACCATCAATAGATAATTATGACTCCTCCATGACCTTTAGATCAACACTTTTTTAACTTAGATTGTTTTCAGACAATAAACAAGCAACATCAGCACAGTACAACATAGTTGCCAGACAGTATGCGATCTAGAGTTATGAGAACATCTTACAGTTTACAAGTCGTTTATTAGTCTTAACAAAAATGTCAGTCTCTCCATCTCATGAATTTCTTTAATGAAGATCAACACTATTATTATTATTATTATAAATAAGAAATCAATTTGCATCTGAATATTAGTTTATGTCCAGGCTTCACCATAAAACTGTCAATACATCTGCAAGTTTGGGTGTAAGAACTAGTTGCAAGAAGAACCAGGGTTACTCATCAAAAGTCAAAAGAGAAAACTCATAATTGTAGCTCCAGCCGCACGCTCAGTTGAATCTCTACGTGAAAGCGTTTTATAAACATGTCACAGTGTCAAACGCAGCAGCATCTCATTTAATGCTGGTTTGTTGGGTCTCCAATATGTTTTCCAAACAGAGATGCCGTAATCAGGTCATTTGGTATAATGACAACCATTAGGGGTGATCATTGTCACACAGCAGTCAGGCAGATAAATCAGGTGCTCTCTGATTCATCTCTCTCTCACACACACACGAACGAACGCACACCCCCTGCCAGCATTAGAGATTAATGCTGAAAATGTTTAATGAAAAAAATGTATTTAACTTCATATTTGTTTGCTGTGTTTTTGAGGAGTAGCTCAGATCAGAACTTGTATTATCTATTAGAGATGGAAGAATTCAACACATGTCAGAAAAGTGTTGATTCATTAATGCTATCGAGAATTATGACATTACAGCTTTTCAAATGTTAGCATTGTATTGATTGGAAGTCAGACCTTACAACAGACTTTGAAAGGAAATTGTATATTATGTGAAATACAAAAGAATCACATTGTAGGCATATTTTATACCAACACAAGATTGACCAGGTTGACACAGCAGCTGAGTACTGTATTACATGTAAGCTGTTTAAAGGGGAAATTAGAAGTAGGAGGGATGAAAAGGTAATGTTCTTGCATTTCATGCCCCATTCTTTAGTATGTCATAAAAAAATGTCATAGTATGTCGAAGAAAGTTGTAAAAATAATTCATAGTAGTCAAGATTTTTTTTAATAAAAAAAGTCATAGTAGAGTAGGTCGAAAAATGTCATAGTATGTCAACAAATTCATAGTATCCTCCTGGGACCCGAGGAACAAAAGTGTCTTCCAATTTCCTTTTTTTTGTGATTTCCTACCTATTTAGGGTTAAAAAAACATCTTGCAATTTAGACTTTTTTTTATTTTATTGTAAAATGTTACAGTAGAGGACGTCGGGACCATATTAGTTTGAAAAGACAGCCAAAATTAACAGATAGACTATGCAACGTATTATGGTTATAGAGTGATATTAATACAAGAATACATTCACCTTTATTTAAAACATAAATAAGTAATTGATCTTAATAAACAAGAACATATATGATTTTCATGGTAAAAATTACAATTATTCAACAACATTTGACTTCTCCTCCTGCTTCTATAACATTTTGTTTTTGGATGAAAAGAAAGAGGAACTTCCCAGCATGCAATTTTAACCAATGACATATCACTGGAAAGCCCAGGATGTCCTCTGTACAGTACATCAGGGATTGATGGAGTAGCTCAAAAGAGTAAAAGGAGATGCATGTTAACAAAATATCCACTACAGTGGACATTTTCAATGGGCTGGGTCCCAGGAGTGTGTCGAAGGTTTTTTTTTTAAACCCTCTGGTGACATTTTACCTTCTATTATATGACACTCGGACATTTTATACTGTCTTTTTTTCAACAACTATAGCAAGACTTTTGGGCAGTTTATTTTAGAAACTATGGACAACATAATAAGATTCCGATTGCACATGCATCCCAGTTAATAGTTTACATGTAGAACTCATGAGTCAAAACATTCATGAAGGGAAAATATATTTAATTACAGGACAATTATGTCAGTTAACTACAAAACTATTTATAGAAATACTTTGATGGTGACAAACACAAAAGGACAGACAGTGTGTTTGGACAGAGGTGTTACAGTGACTCTTCTTCATATCCAGGCCCAAATTCATTCACCCTCTTCAGTAGCGCTGCTTTCACGGCACTGATCTTCTCATCCAGCTCCGTCAGACTGCAGGCCTGAAGGACAAATGATAACAGCCTGATCAACATTTCAAATAATGGCCAACCTTTACATAAAGAGTGCAGTGAAAGGAAGCAAAACTACTGACCTGAGCAGGGGACGTCTTCGGTCGCTTGTGTAGGTGATTCTGAAAAAAGTAGACTTTTTAATTAGTACAAATTCTAAACTAGATGAGCTTTTACGAGCATACAGAGGTCGTTATCCGTTTACTTTCTATACAAAGGAATGTAACAAAAAGAAAATAAATCATAGGCTGAGTATTTCTCAAATATGCACTTGACAAAATACAAGAGGTGAACTTGTAAGCAAAGAACAGCAGACACATTGTGTAAGGTAGGGCAAAAATCATAATTTTGGGTCAATACTTCTAATTGAGATTATTCATTGACTTGGAGAAAAAAAAAATGTGAACAGTATGTTTTTAACAATTGATTACCCTGAACTTTAAGTATAATTCAACCAAAAAAGTAATAATAATAATAAAAAAATGGTTGTAGTCGCGATTAAAATACGATTAATTGAGCAGCCCTAGTGTAAGGTCATTCTACAGTATCATGTAAGGTTGCTTTGTTTATTTAGAGACAGTGGGTGTTTCTCAATGTCGAGTACGCTTGCTTGGTAGCACATGTCTTCCGAGGCAAGAATACTTCCTAGCATTCGAGTGGAACAGGCGAGCAAGTGTGCAGGTGTGCATCATATGAGAGGCCCCGCCTTACATTTTCCGCCACAGATTTGGGGAAATTGGTCCGTGCGCAAAGCATTGTGGGGATTCTACACATGTGAAGGGATGGGTATCATTTGAAATGTATCGGTTCTGCTTATCGATTCCCCGTTTCGATTCCAAAATTGTAAAAGAAAGAGGTCAAACGTTTAGATAACAAAAATATCTTTATTCTTTTAAGCTTTAACTGATATTTTTACAAATAAAAAAATATACATACACAACAACTGTGCTGTGCCTTGTCTTTTTCTTTTTTAGTGTAGTGGAGCCTCACTTCAGAGCATTTACCGCGACCCATCTTTGGTGTTATGAAGTGACTGAGCTTGTGGACCTCTGTCGCCTGTCAGCGCAACTTACATGATTGATGCCGTTTAAAAAAAATTAAGGGTGGTGCCGGCCGTCAACGGCCCGCTGATGACCGGCCGTTCTGTGATTCTCCAGAACACACAGATGGCCAGTCCGCTATGTATTCCACCGGGTCACCGCGGCGTGGAATACAGGGTCTACCGCGTTTAGGAACCGTTAAGCAGAACCGAAATTGTGTATTTTGTATGGGTACCCGGTACCCGGCATTTTCTTATCGGTTCCCAACCCTACACATGTGCAGCCTCGAAGTACGCTGGCCTCGGTAGAATTCCAAGTATGCTGGACATTGGAACAGTCCTTCGGCGGGACTCGATGACGTAGTATGCTTGAAATAGTGGCTCTGGAGCAGCCTTCCTCGGCATTGAGAAACACCCAGTTAACAAAGGAAGCAATGTGTCTGTGACATCCCCCCATTTTAACCGCTCAGAAAACGTGTTTTGACTCCATATCTTCGGCTTGAACCTTGCGAGATTGCTCATCTTTAAGTTGCTGCATAATTTGTTAAGGATCCTCCTTTACTGTTCAGTGTTAAGATGTTGTTCCTGTGGGCCAACTGTGTGCAGCTCTTCAGCAAACACCAAACTACAGCATTTTTAGAAATTGCCACCAAAAAAAAGTGGCACTCCGAATATAAAAGACCCCATCAGTTTATTCAAAGACACTCAACATCCTTTGCTCGGCTCACACAAACATGCAGTGAGTCAAAGCAGGCGGAGAGCAGCAGCATGCGGAGATCAGAGATACCATCTGAAGAGACGTGCAGCATCTAAAGCACACGCGCTCTGAAACTGAACTCGTGCCGGACGGACTCTTTCAAGGCGGGAAATGAGAGTCTGTGACTTGAATATAGAGAACCGCAGTGACGCGTCCTAAAACCCGGAAGTAAGTTAGCATTTTTACCACTTCCGGTTCCTTCGATAAAAAGCAATGCAATCTCTCCATAGGGTTTTAGAAAATATCTCCAAATAAGATCTGTGTTTGACACAAATTGAAGAGACAGATCACGTTTTGTTCTACGACATTAAATCCATCAGCAGTGACCCCGCTGGTGATTTCTGAAGAGTTTACGTGTCTGAAAAACGATGATTGTTACCAAGTGGCTGAATAGGACTACAGAAGTTGTCCAGGCCGTTTTACGTCATTACACCGAACACGTAAACACTCCTCTAAGTTTGTTTGCCCTGTTCTGCTTGAAAGCAAGTACCTGCCTCCTGCAAACTGTTCAAACAAACGCTTCAACTTGGACCATTTACAATCTGTATGTTTGAATATGGATCTTAAGTTGGCGTGACGTTGAAGCAGCGACCCTGCTGTAGTTCGTTTATAGCATAACGTTAGCATTTTGCTTCTGGCGATTAGATTTACGATTAGAAAATTATAAAAGTAGGGTAGACATGTGGAGATTATCCGGCTGAACAAAACGTGATCCGTGTCTTAAATGTGTTTCAACCACAGACCTTATTTCCAGCTATTTTCCAAAATCCTATGGAGAAATTGCATTGGTGTTTGACGAAGGAACCGGAAGGAGTTTACTTCCGGGTTTTAGGATGCGTCACTGCGGTTCTCTATTGAACATTGTCCAATTAATTACTTTCGGACATATTTAGATGTGCGCTGTTCTCTGGGTTTACACTAGCCTTGTTTAGCAAGATTTAACCAAGCGTTTATCCCCTTGTTGTGGTTCCTCTGGGTGATAAGGTAAGTGCAGAGGTCAAACTGGTGGTCAGCATCTAAAACTGGAGCACTTCATTTCAGATGTGAACCACATTCAAACCATTTACAAGAAATGTACCACTTATGTATCATTTCCTTTGTTGAAGAACTGTTCTTCTGTACTGTTGAATTAGTAGCCTCTATGCACATCGGCTACCATTTAAATTGATGGTTTTAATGTTTATCACACCACAATTAGCTAGCTAGCACAACCCACGAGCCTCAGAAAACAGCAGCTCATTTTCAGTGAAGCATGGAAACCTGGTCAAGCTAGCTAGCAAACTACGTAACCGCTATATAAGTAACATTTAACAACAAAATGCTTCATCCACACACTCTTGTCACAAAGAAGGAAAGCAAGACTATGCGAGGATCTAAACTGTATGAATAATTGAACGGCATCCCCAAAATCATCACAGTTCAAATGTCTTTAGTAAAGGAAGGGTAAACCTATGACTTTGTCAGTAGCTACTGACCATGCTACAGATGTTAGTGCAACAAGTGGACTACATGTTGCTAAATCCACCGCGGAGAATAAACAGAAGGGCAACCATGGCAACCATGCTCGGGGGTCTTCTTCGCTGCTTTTGGTGTATTTTGTGGCGCCACTTACAGGCCCGGCATATACAGCGTCTCGTGTGGACGGAAGACTTTTTTGATATCGAATTCGGTTCGTTTTCGTTATTGTCTCTGTGTGGCTCCAGCCTTAAGCTGTTGGGAAAATACTGAATGTACTCTTCTAATATCAGAGTAGCACATGATAACAAAGGCCCTACGTAGCAAGAGCGTCAGGACACACTGTTTTAGGAATATGATAGCTATGTGACAACGGTTAACATGATGATTCAGCCTCTATGGAGATTGTCATGTTTATTGCTTATGCAGGCCTTAGCTAATCTGAACCGGTATTCTTCCATCTTGTTACACCCTCTCTTGTATTTAAGGCATGTGAAGGACACTATTCGGGAACTATTTGTCCCATATGCTCTGTATGTGATGACTACTTCCATTCTTGCGAGGATATTGAAGATCAACCCGGTGACGAGTGATATTTTCTTAACATAAGCATGCACATTATTACAATGAAAGACTTAATATGAAGTGGCTTTAAGGTATCTATTTTAAAGGCAAAGACTCACCGTGGACTGAAAGTACTCCGGGGAGAGTCCCTCCAGCTCCAGGATCCGATCCTCCAGCTTCTTCAGCCTCTGGTACACACTCAGAGGAACAGGGCCCGCTGAGGAAGGAAAACACTTGTTGTTTAACATGACTAACACAACAGACGTGGGTATGGATTGTGAGTAAGCCCTGTTCAAAAGAGAAGTCATAATAAAAGATGTCTTTGTTAATAATGTGAATATCAGCTTGCTTAGACTAGAGAATTCATCATTGTTTTTGGTTGTTTACAATTAGTCCTGATGCAATATTTTAAAAAGCACTTCAGGAATGCACTACTACTAATGTTATTGTTCTGTTTTAAGTGTGTTGCATAATGGATTAAGCTACAGCTGCATTTCTTTGTAAAATAACAATAAATTAACTCCACTTTGCATATAGACTATAACATTTACATTTCCTATACACTGTCATTTTAAATTGCTATGATTGAAGATCACCATGAACACACTTGTTCACAATTGTTTCTGTAATTACATGTAAGCCTTTCAGACATGTTAAACGTAACATACAGTGAGACACTTTGTCCGACCTGTGGGGAGTCTCAGGTGAGTCTCGATGTTCTGAAGTCGCTCTTCTATGGCTGCGTTTCCACAGTCTCTCAACATCGGACCCCTCTGCGGATCCCCTGCCTCTCCCTGGCCCCCCCCACTGCGAGTCTGGGGCCCGTAAGTGTTCACCACCCGGGTAACTAGCCAAACAAAAGCCATGATATCAAAACCAGGGATGAGCAAACGGGTCTGAGGACAAAGCATGCAGATATATAAAGGGGTCATACTAAACCCCTTGACATGTGTTTTGACTAATTCACAGTAGTTTATCGGTTGGTTCTTCAAATGGTTCAGCACTTCTTATTTAATGCATTCATAATTATTTTTATGTATTCATTAAACCAAAACATAGTAAAAAAACAATGTGTTGTCATTTTTCTTCATTAATTTTAACGATTATGGACCTATGACATACTTAAAAAGATAAGTGCAATTGAAAAGAATTAAGCTGTTAAGAAATGTCACATTGACATTTGTAGGAAATCTTTATTTCCTTACCTTTCACGTGGCTTTTGAAACCTGGATAAGGAGTGAAAACTGCATCCGTCCTGGCACAGCTGTTTTCTACTGAGGAGACATTTTGATTAAAAGTATATAATTAGAACGTAATGTCAAAATGTAATTAAAGTTCTTAGAAACATTTTATATAGATGGCTTAAATGCCAATTATTGCCATTAGTGTGTCCTGATTTCTATTACTGGTATCTCACACAGGCTTTGAATTTAAAAAGCCCTCGGTCTCGTGTTTTTCTCGGCTAAGCTGGTTGTGTTTCGAGGCCGAGTGTGTTAGCTACTTCAGCCCCACTCTTTGTGCAGTTCAGCCTGACCTCTCGCCTGTGGAAATCAGCTCTCTCCCAAACATTGGCAATCTGTGTGCAGGCTCCCTCTCCACCCTGCCCCCAACCTCTTCCCCATTCTCACCCTGATTGCAGTCGATCACGTTGCAAAACTCGCGTACATTGTTTTCATTGATCTCCATCTGCTTGCGTTCCATAAATGCAGATATTCTTCGCTCAATCTAGGGTTTCAATGGAGACAGAGAACAAAGATAATGAGATACAGTGGATTGATGAGCTATTGATAGGTGTCAAGAAAGCAATGAGTTGGGGGGCAAACAGTCATTTGCATTACGTGGAACGAGAAAATGTAGTAGAAAATATGTTCAGGTAGCCAAAAAAGTTGAATTGCTTGCCATCATCCCATGATGGAATATGAATACTGTTTGCTTGGCTACCAAAATAAATGCACAACAGAATGGGGGGCTCTTGTCCTTCATCCACATGCAATCTCAGAGTAATGAGCATCCACTTCATAATCCATCAAGGACCTGGCCCTCTCTCAAAGCCCTCCAGCAATGTGGTCGGTTCTACCCAACCACCGCACTAAAGGACCCCTCATTCTCTGCTTCCCTGCGGCACGTCATGTTCACATCCTTGGGAGCAATTATTTATCATTATTCATTTGGTTAACATAGAGTAAAGAGGTCTCTAAAACTGTCACGTCCAGAACAGCTGACAGATCTGCTGACGGAGACCAACCTCTGACTTCTTGGCTCGGATCTGAACCATGACGTCATCCTCTGCCGTCTTGCTGTCTTCGTCGTCGGCGCTCTGAGGATAAAACTCAGACAGATCCGTCATCTGCTCTCTGAGTGACGACGAGGTGACGGCAGGGTCTGTTGTGACGTCTCTTGTAGAGGATGTATCGCCCTGAGCATCCACTAGCGTCTTTAAGCTTTCTGAAACAGCCTATTTAAAAATGGGAAAAAATTATAAAGCATTCATAGCACAAATAATAGTTTTTAAATTAAATAGGCCTTTACTAACAAGCATAAAAGGGTATAATGCAGTTTAAAAATAGCCTATACAAATAATCAAATCAAGTTTTATTTATAGAGCACATTTTAAAACGATTTTTGGTCGAGCCCAAAGTGCTGTACATACAATAAAAATGCTTTACAATAAAAACACTTTACAACAAATACAATAGCACAAATACAAAATAACACACAGCGAAATGTCAGGAGTCGTGCTCCGCTCTGACTAGAAGGCCAGAGAGAAGAAGTGCGTAATGTATAGGCATCAATTTAAAAGCATTTCATTAAACCCTTTTAGTGTTAATGTGAAGCCAATGTACCTGTAATTTAGTGATATGCTCCTGCAAACAGCTGTGCACGTGAGCATCTGGAGATGACGGGAAATCCGCAGCATCGATGTTGACTTCTATTCTCAGAGCAGCATCACTCAATTTGAGCTTGATTTAAAAATATAGAAAGAAAGGGTTAGGCTACACTGCACAACACATTAAAGCAAATGGAGTGCTTCAAATACTTCTACTTATCAGCCAGTGTGCATTAGTAAGTGTTTTCTGCTTTTATATTATTTTTTTGATTGAGTATCTAAGTGAAGTACTGTTAGTCAGATAATGATAAAGCGATTTTGAATATTATTTTGGAATTTTCTGAGATTTGATAATGACCTATTTATCAAAGATAATAATCCAATTGGAGAGACTCCACTTTGATAATGCCACATACAGTAGAGATCATATATTTGATCTACGTGCTGAAAGTAGAGCAGGTGCAAGAATATGTGTACATAAAGAATTGAAGTGCTAATACATATTGTGTCACATACTTATGTATATATAATACCTTGCTTTATATCTTGTTATTGTTCATTTGTAAATTCAACATGTATATTTTCTACTTTCTTGTCTTTTAATTTGTATTGTACAATGCCATGTCTTTTTATGCTGCTGCAACACAAACATTTCCCAAATTGGGATCAATAAATGTCTATCTTATCTTATATTTATTTCCCCCCAAAGATTGTGTTCTTATTCTTGCTTTTCCAAGAGAATGGACGGGAATAGGAATCACGTAAGTGCTAAATAATTCAGACCACGTGATCCTGAATTACAGAGTTCACATGTTAAATACCGGTTTCAGGGAGAGCTAGAAAGAGAGAGGTGAGCGGGGTTAATGACAACAGAGTGAAGTGACATTAGGAGAGATTTGCTTAAATTGGTGAGGCGAGGTGGCTGGTATCTCACAAGTAAGATTGAATCCCAATAAACAATGTCATGTGTAATGCTTTATTTTCACTTTATGTCTTAATTTCATTTTTATATGAATTGCCTCTGAATTTGTTTTTTACTATGTTCATATATTCCTACATATGTACTGCTTTAAGTTTGCTTTTATTACATTTAAATGCATATAATTGACTTTGAATCAGGCCAATTTCTGAAAGGAGCTACATGCATACATTTGCCTTAAAACTGTACAAAATAAAATGCAGGATGTTGCAGGTTGCTTAAATTGGTGAGGCAGAAAAGCTGGTATAACCACGTCTGGAAGCAACGAGCTAGTACATTGAAATTAAATAAATACCAACAAAAACAAGGGAAGGTTACGTTGTTGCTACTTTCTTTAGCACGGCTTGAATGTTGAGTACAATGAATGAAGTGTGTCTTGCTAACCCGGGATGCTAAAAACATTAGCATGGAGCTAACATACAACTCGGACGGAGAAGAAACGTATCTCGGGGCTAAATGTGGCTAAAACAATGTGAACCAACCTCTCTCCCGAAGTCTGAAAAGAGCTTCAGTATCGCACACATGCAGTCCCTGTAGCTGCTGGACATGTTGCTGGATTCACGAGGAGGAGGGTGATTTCCAAGCTTCATTGTGTCCGCCATTGCAGTTAAACAGCTGCAGAATACTGCCCGCTGATTGGCTTGTAATCAGACCACGTGATCAGCCTGCTCTCTTCAGAACCACTGCTGTGTTTGTGGGGAATAAAATAGTTTAATAGACAGTACTATATCAAGTAAATGCATTATATTTAAATGGTGGCTATATTCGATGTGGGTAGTATTATTTATATATGCCAGCTTCATACCGTTATTTATTTATAAAAGTTCACATCAAATGTAACTAAATATGTTTTAATTATATGTTTCCTCCAATTCAATTTATGCAAGCCACATGTCCCCTCAGCATAAGAATAACAATGTAAAAGAGAGGTTGTGGTTGCATATCATATGTTTGTTTGTAAAGTCTTGTGAATCAACCAAAAGTGTGCCTTATCTCTGACCAGCTTTACAAGTAAACTTACCTATTATTATTATTATTATTATTATTATTAGTTTATCACTCTTTAAAAATATTTTTTCCCTTTGTTTTGATGTATTTTCATATTTAAATCTGCATTGCCTCAACATGTGTTAGTATATTATATTATATATCATATATATTTTTCTGATATATTCCTTTGCTTTTACTGCATTTAAATACATATAAAACACTTTGAAACTGCCCCGTGTTTATAATGACTTGCTTTGCCTTTTACTAGAAGATACATGCAGGGGGTTGCAGGTTATGCTGATATTATAAAGAGAGAATTAAATGAGTTAGAAAGGCTTATGGCCCATACCACAGATAACATTAACCTTTCAGTAATTGTTTAAGTATTAGATTTTTGCTCAAATAGGAAAAAAATCTTCTGGGTGCATTTACTCAAAGGAGCATACATGTAACACTAAATGCACATCAAGCCTAGGATACAACTTAAATAACTAAAGTGCATTAAATGGTACAGGATTTTCCTCTAAATTATATCAGCACTCAAATGGGAAACAATCAGACATGGCTACCTGCAGACTGCACTGATTTGCAGCCACATTTAACCCTGTTCCTCATCACCATCACTTACTTTTCAAACAGGAGGAAGAATGGTCACTCAATTATAAGAACATTGTCCCTGAATCGCAGCGGACTGTGCAGCAGGGCATTGGGATGGGAACCCGGCCACAATGGCGTATTTTTCTGAGTTGAGTGACTGTGGGAAAATCTCCCTCCTCTATTCAGACATTTTTCCCTTCTTTTCATATAATGGGGAGAGAGACTGATGAAGGCAACATAGAAAAAGAACAATTACAGGCAATGAGAAAGCACAACCACTCAGAACTCAATAATGCAGTCTAGAAGGGTTAATCATTTTAGGAAGGGGTCTAAAGACAAGCCTTTTTGGTGAATTCATCTGTGGGGTGATATTTTTTTTCCCCCTGAAACAGGAAGGGAACTGTAACACTTGACATGGTTTGACATGCTGAGCCATTGCTGAATGTTCCCACACAGCAAGGAGCTCTCGATAAGGAAAAACTGCTCACTTAATTTGCAGACCCTGCAGAGCTGTGATGACTTTCCCTTTCTTTCAATTGGCAGGGATTGTGATTTGAGGTGCTAAGAGATATTTAAAATAGGCAAAATGTAACTTCAAGGTTGACATTTGCAGACAATACTCTTTCAATGTCAATTGTTTTGTGGTTCTATTTTCAAATGAACTTCATGTTGCTGAAAATGAAAAAGACGGATGGTGAAATGTATCCTATACAATTACAACATTACACACATATTAATCCACAGGTAAAAATAAACATTGTCAAATAAAGGTATAAGTCAAGTTTTGAAGTATCTAAAAGTAACCACAGTCTCAGAAAGCCTTTATAAAAACACTGACAGGCCCAATGTATACTAAGTATTTCAGACAAATAAGAAAGCAACATGTAAATACAGTAAACACTTTAAAAGGTCCTTAAATAGCAGTCAACTGTATTTCCAATGCCAAACCATGTTGTATGTGTTTGCATGCTGCTGTCAATCCTTTTAAAATATTCTGTTTGTATAGAAAATTTCAAAAACAAAATCAAAAGGCAAAACACTCAAGTAATGAAATACTATTTTAATCTGTTTGGATGTAAATAAGTGATATATATGTTATTAAGTTGACAAGAGTCAAGACATTCTTTTAAAAAGCACCAAATAAGAGTTAAGGGGCATTCAAAGACCACGAATGTCTGACGAATGTCACAGTTACACGTTAAACTTTAATTATTAATACACTGCTTACACATTTTAAATAGGAGTGAGAGACAGAGATGCCTTTGTGGTTGCTTATAGTTTGAAACTATTTTAGCTGTAGAGGAAACGAGGTGCTGGAGGAGGAGGGATTGGTGCTGCCTCTTGGTCACATCAGCCACCTGCAGGAAAGTAAAAGGTCATCCTTTGAGCCTGTCTGCTCCACGGCAGCAGATGATGTTGACAGAGCATGAGACAGAGTAAAGGCCAGACGGGAGGGTCAGGGGAGAGAGGGAGCACAATGCAGAGAGGCAAGTGGATTTCAGTGGGAAGGTTTTTGTCTCTTTTAACTGAGAGAGGAATAATTAAATGTTTTCTCTGCTGCGGCCTTGAGACTGGGCTCAAAACAGCCACCGAACATCGAGAAATACAGCTTTTAAAAACTATCAACCAATACATTTAACTTATTTTATTATGAGAAGCGAATCAAGAGTTTACCTTGAAACAGGAAAACATCACATTGGATCAAATGTGATGAAATGCCTGGTTAATACATTATTCAAACTCAAGTAGCAGCTCTTTGAGTCTGGACTTTGGCACTGCGATGCTGTAAGCCTAACGCTTATATCGGCTTGCTAATATGCTTACAATAGAAAGATGCAAACATGCACATTAAAAATGAACTTATATTATAAATAGCATTAGCAGAAAACAAAGTACAACTGAGGGCTATGGGAATGTTATGACCAGCAGCCTATTGTTCGGTAGGTATTTGGTCAGAAGTTTAACTATTTGAGAAAAGTTAAAGGTGGGGTAGGTAACTTTGGAGAAACCAGCTCGAGTGCGCTTGAATTTGAAACTACGCAGCCGAAAAAAATCTGCCTCTTCCTTACAGAGCCCCTCCTCCAACACACACGAACGCGCACATGACCAATGAGGGCACGAGATAAGTTTGTGCACGGCTGACAGGAAGACTGACAGGCAGGTAGGCCATCCAGTTATTTTAGCCGGGCCGGCTAAAATTGTTGGTCGTCACGGTCGTTACAGCGCCACGGCTTCCACAGATGACATTTTTGTATGTATTTATTGTCAAAGCATTTAATATATTCATTGCTATCGGGATGTTAAGAGCATTCCATGGAATATAACAAAAAGTCTTTCTGAAGTGAATTACATACCCCACCTTTAAGGAGGTACAAATCATGCTAAGCCAAGAGTTGTAACATTTCACTTAAACTCATTATCAATCATAAATGGTGCAACATGTTAATAAAGGTTTCAGGATGCGAATATCTATTGAAAATGGAATGGAATATGTTTAGATATTTGACTAGCTTCACTTGTTAGCTTAACACAACGCAGGCTCCAGTGCAGGCTAGCATGAATGTAAATAGATTGGTTACTAAACTAAAGTAGCCTATTGCAGTAAGGTAAACTCCCCCCTTGATGGGTAAGGGAAATGGTTATGGATTAGAACATTTATCAGAATCTTAACAAAACCACCAGCTGGTGGCACTACATGAAAAACTAGGGAATCACCAAAGTGAGTGGGATTCATCTTCTTGTGACAGTGAATTTCCATGATTATATATTTAAGTGTTGTGATTTCTTGAGGCAGAACAACTCGCCAACATTGCCAAAAACATGTTGCAAGACAGGACTGACTAAATGAAGACAGAAAAAGGCTTTTACTGCTTACACAGGCAAACCTAGCTTCACATAACTCTCAGTGAGTGAACGTTATGTGGAAAAACACCACACTCCTATTTAACGCAGTCAAAGTTAGCCACAGGGGTAGGCAGGCAGCGTATTGCTTTAAGCCACTTCTGACTGTGAAGAGCATTAATGATATGGACAAAGCGCTAAGGATCCTTATAAAGTTATTAACTGGCTTTTACTGCAGCACATTGCTGTTCGTGACACATTTCCAATCAGCAAGAGGAAGATGCACAGCCACTATTACTGCAGCCCTCACATGTACTACCGCTTAATCAGCTTAAAACAGGTTCCCTTGCATGTATGGAGAGATTCAAGAGGTTAATTGTTTTCCATTAACGTTAACTCTGTCATGTGACCTTATACTGTTGCTTCACATCACACAACTGGCAAAAACAACATGACACATATGTTAAACTAGTGAGCTAACACAGCATCAGTGATAGTGGTGAAAATATAAAAGGCTAATTGACTATAGCTTTTATAAAATTGACATATTTATTTTCTTTCTAAGCAAGCACTTTAAGGCCATCTCATATGTTTCTCTCAACAACTCAAAGTCCTGCATTTAAAACCTTGCTAAAAAGTACAAATGCAATGTATCAATTAATATGACTACAGATGCATACACTGTACACACTACATACAGTATGCATATTATATAGTTGGATTAGTGATAATTGTGCAGTAGATTAATGTGGCTGGTAGAGGTGGAGCTAAGTTTGTATGCAGTTTGCTAGTTGCCTCAGATTTTGATCCTCTTGAACCACAAACATATTTTTTTTAGTTTCACATTTGTCATTTAAATGTTCAGTTATGTCCCAAAAAAGTACATGTTATACTTAGTTACTCACTCCTCAGGTCGAAAGACTGTCCCGAGCTTGGACAGGAACCAGCAGAGTCTAAATGGCCGGAGTGAAGTGCGGTGATTCAGAGTGCTTCAGTCACTCAGCCGTCTTTCCCTGAGAGGCTGTATGTTGATAGTTCTCTTGTTATTACATCCTCAGTGAGAGCTGTGGAGACGCGTCTGAAACATGGCCGTCTGCCAGAGCCAGACATACCGGTGAAAACACGAGATAACTGAAAGAAAACAAATCAGAAATTGATGTTATGCAGAAGCATGTAATGTACAAATGGCTGTAAATGCACATTTTGCAAAGTAGACACATTACTTAGCAGGACATTTTAAGAACAAACGTTTTAGCAGGTACTTAAAGCAACACAAGTAGAATACTCTTTATGCAGCAGAAAAGGCCCTGTCAGGGTATTATATTCAACTTTTTGAGTATCACTGCTTAATATTTACTGTGTAGGCAGCATTTTAATATTTACATGTTTGAGGTGAAGCTGCTTTTTTTAAAATAAGTTTTTGCTACAGGTTTGGTCAGTCCGTATAAATGCATTACATATTATCCGATCATATGCTTTGGGCTCAAAGTGTATAAGTGATTGAATGTGTACTTTAACATCTCTACATTGCATTATATCAACATGAAGTAATTTTTTGTAACAACGATTTCATTCAATATTTAAAAAGAACAAATATCTGCCAATAAATACATTATTGTAATGCATTATCAAATGTTTTAAATACTTAAAAACCAAATAACTTTTAACATATATGTTTCAAGTATTATATTGTAGTTGGTAAATTAAAATATTGAAGTACATTTCAGTTTAAACATCAACATAGTATTTAATACATAAGCAAATGAGCCTATATTCCACCTCATGTGTTGCTAAATCCTTATGAATATTAATTTGATAGTTTTAATACATATAGCACTTTTCAATCAGACAACCTGTCTCACCTCAGTCTGTAAATCTGTCCCCCGGTTGCCCTACAAATATAAAATCTCCCTGTAACACCCCACCCCACCTCCTCCCTCCTTATTTCGTGACAGCGTTCCCCCCCGTCCCCCCCCTCCAGCCGGCTGCACCTGTCACCTGGGGGCCTCTTCCTACATTCAGGATCAATTTACATAACCTCATTTAGCAGTTCACAAATCAGAGCCATTAAGAGCTACTAACAGGAACCAAGGGTTCTAATTTAGCTTGCCTTTCACAGTGGGAAAATTGTTCCGTTCAGGCCTACAAATAAAGATTCAGGTCTTGGCTTTGATTGTTGATTGTGATGGTAAATGTACAGATGATTAGAACAGCTTTTCCCTCCCTGTATTGATTTCCTGCCAAAACCCAGCAGGCACTGGTCCTGCACGGGGAAACCACTGAGTGCAAATGAGGTTAGCAGATTTTTGATTTGTACATATGTTAAGGTATTTAAAAAAATTCATAAAACTGCATTGGAAAGCTGCCGCAAAATATAAAATAAAGATCTAAGACAATCTATTCATCATTTGCCACTTACTATTATACGTTGTAACATTAATACAATCCAGATAATAAATATAATATATCATTATTCATTCATTATATAAATCAATGTACAATACTTAACACTGTGTGATCTTTGATCTCTCTATGCACATTAGACAGCATCCTTAACTGACAACCAAGCAATCATTGAAAATATGTTATCAAGTCTTACATGCCTTTATTTACATTTGTGTGGCAATGTGAGAGTAGAAAACCCAATTCAGAGAGCCTTGAATAGCTGGAGTCAAGAGCTGGAAAATTATTTTCAATCTGCATTCAATTTGGTAACAGATGAGGCTCATAGAATAAAGAGGCTGATTCAAATTTCCACTTGTTCACCACTAAACTTGGTGGTACGGCATTGTGAACGTGTGCTTTTAGGGGGCATTTTTGGGGGAGAAATGTTTAATTAATCCACAAATCAGTGCTCTTCTCGCTGCCGTTGCAGACGCATATGTTTGCACTTCAGGCTGTAGGATAAGGAGGACGCTCTGCATGAGATGCATCCAGCCGCCTACAGATTTTGTCTGTTTCAAAATGATTGCATAACATCAGTGATAAGCAGGTGGATAAGAGCTGCAATAACAGTAGGCCACTAGAGAGGGCAGGCTTTGAGGGTATGCACTGAAAGACCCAGACACATGTATTGACTGCATAAAAGCTTTGGGGGTCACACAAAAATAAAAATGTTTTCGAGCTGTGATTCAGTAGAGTGGCCCTGTCCGGATCTGGTCCAGCTCGTTTTTAGTCGTTTCACTTGAGGATAATTTATTACAAGTGTGCAGAGCAGGTCTATGTGGGGGTTGGGATTTAGCAGAATGGTGCTTGAAAATGCTATAGCAACCAACAAGAGGTTGTGGGCCTTTGGTAAAAGCAACTCTGATTGTGTAAAAAGGAGATAAGATAGCATACTGATCATGATGGTGAAACATGACATTTTAACACAACACTCAGTCAAACAACAGAGTGCTGGTTTTTAAAAGCAAGTGGGCAGTCTAAAACAAATGAGCGTGAATATAAGTGTTACATAAATTGTTTTAGAATGATAACCATGGAGTTTTTTAAGCCTTATTAAATGGACCAAAACATGGCCATTTTGAGATAAATCCAAATGCCTTAAACTAATTTAACACTGAGTTAGATTAAACACTTTAAAAAGGGACTTGGATCCCAGCCAGTGTCTTGTCCATCATTCCCTAAAAAAAGGCCAAGGGAGGAGACAACTGTTGTTGCTGTGTAGCCTAGACGAATTACTTTTAATGAACATGTAATTAATGGAAATAGACTCAACGGTTTCAAAGCAAACAACGATTCTAATTGATTTGCATTTCCCTTTTTTTTTGGGCTGCTCCGATTCTCTTTGTCCGGCCTCTCTATTGATTACCTTCTATGTGTATCGCTCCGCATGTGTTTTCCTTCATTAACAGATAACGGGCTCCTGACTACTCCCATCCCCGGGTTTAATGTTGCTTAATGTCTACTTTGTTCCCGTGTCATGTCGGAGGGCAGCGAGAATAATGAGAGAGTGGGTGGGCCGTGATTGGCCCGCACTAAGGCAATGGAGTTTAGGACGCCGGCTGCAAGGGGATCAGTTGAGAGGTTAGAAAAGCAGAACCTTTTGGGCTGGCTGAGACGCAGCATGTGGTCTCCGAGTCCGATTCACTCCCACTTACTGCTGCTGTTTTCTGTTAAACTGTCATTTTACTATCAACACCTGACACCCCTTTATTGAGCTGCCTGTCAGCCTGCCTGAGATGCCTGTTATGGGCTTTTTAATGCTAAGTGTTTAACATAATGCAGCATAGCATGCTCTTTATTTATGGGGGATTAGGATATAAACCACGATTCTGCAGTTCGTTTAGCCTGTAAATTGACCAAGTAAGAAATCACATAGGCTATATTTGACTGAGCTATTCAGCAACCGGAATAACATACAGTGACAATTGGCCCTAAAAAGAGAACTACGGAGTTGTGAACAGAATTGCATGTTAGCTAATTGTTAATTTAAGCGGCTCGCAGTGGCTAATTATGTCGGCACAGCCAAGCCATTTGCATGATGGACTAGCCACCTGCCCGAAGGCGCTGCCAGGGCAAACTATGTAATTACTGAACAGCAGTGGGGCAATTTTTGACTGTCGCCCCTTTTGTATCACATGAATTCCTCGTAATGACATATTTCATTACGGGGCAAATATCACCCCTCCTCCCGGTTGCTGAACAAAACATGGAAGTCTCAACAGGTCCTAATATACAGGACCAATTTACACCCACCTCCATCCTGTGTTTTTATGAACCTGTAGTTATGTGCGCCTTTACTGAGTTAAATGTGCATTTTCTCAGCTCAGCTCATAGGCTATGTGATGCTCCGGTTAAAATGGGCCTGGCCAAGTGATTGCTGCCTGAACTCATTAAGCTGTCAAATGTCTAGCCTTTGGGATCTTGATTGCTTATTGTGAAGCAACATGCAAGGAATTTTTTTGTAGTCAGCAGAGACATACCCCTCTATTCACTCACACTGAAGAATGGACTTACTGGGGAACCATGTGGTTTGTCCAAGTTTCCCTAGCAGCATTTCTAAAGTCTTTATAATTTACTAAAATAATTAATACTAATTGTTTTTAGGTCATTTTAAAATGGTAGCCTTTTATGCTAATGGCCCAAAGCAAATAAATAACAATATATATAACTACATATTTATATTAATGTTGGCTTTTCAGGATTTACTTTCACCAAACAATATCTATAGTATTTGTTTATATAAAATTCTCAAAATGATCAATTATCCTATATTTGATTAGCTTTTACAAAGTGGTGACAATATTCTCCCTAAGGGTTCACAAACACACACACACAATAATCTAATAAAAAAACGACCCTTACCCTTATTTTAAAAAACAACAACATTATCAATAAAAAAGATAAAATCAACTAAAAATAAAAGATCAGAATGAGACATAACTATGCGTATAAACATTTGCCAATGGAAGCTTAAAAAACACAAATGGTCCCAAATTGATAGCAAAAAAATAAATACAAGTATATCAAAGATGTTCCAAAAGCAATGATAAGGAAAATACAAGTGGTGGTGTTATTGTTTTAGAGAAATGTAGCCTTGATCTGCATTTTATCAACACATAGTAAATATAGTACAAATAGGAAAATAAGGGAGGACCCAAGTAACTCCCTTGTGGGACACCATATGATGTTATTATATACAGTGTCTAAGCAAAAGCTAAATGGGGAAATACCAGACCCTTTAAGTTTGGCAATGAGAATATTGTGTCAGTAAGATTAAGCCAAGAGCACAGCCCAGGTTTCCTGACCCCCGTATACTCAATTAATAGTAAGATCACCAAGAAGTGATGTTCAAGCAAACGTGTGCTATATGTTGGGTTTTAAGTTTTTTAAATATATCTATTTCTGTCGCCTGCGCAACTTGTATAGGCAGGAAATCTCAGTGGAGCCATCAAAGAGGAGTCACTGGTGAACAGCTGGGGGATTAAGGAAGCCTATATGCTTGCTGCTGTGTGTTTTTTATCTATATGTAAATAGAGTCAAATGCATAGGCTAAAAAAATGCAAAATCACTTCTTTTTTTTTTTACCAATTTGGAAAAGACTGCATATTCTATTCATCATGCAGAATGATCCACTCGGATAATTTCTATTAATGTTTAAGAGGTGGTGTTATATTTGGCTCATTGGGTAAACTTGAACATTGAGTAGTTCAATCAGTGGGAATAGATATATGTTTGTGGTCATTTTACGTCTTAATTGTATAGTTTCTTCTAACTACAACTGAAATACGGCTGTGGCTCAGCGGATAGAGTGCTGGACTTCGAATAAGGGGGTAGCAAGTTCGAGTCCCACTGCAGTCAGCATGTCGTTGTGTCCCTGCAAGACACTTCACCTCAAATTGTTCCTGAGGGGATTGTCCACAGTACTGAATGTATGTAAGTCGCTTTGGATAAAAGCCTCTAACAAATTACATGTAATGTAATGAATACTCTTAGTGATGTAAACATTAAGATTTGTATTATTCCTCTGAAATAAAGGGATGTAAAAGTATAAACTTTGAACACTACATAAATGCACTTCCCACCATCTCTCTTTATGTTGCCTATAACTTTTAAAGTTAAACTTTTCTGGATGTTATGTTAAAGGTATTATATAATGTGTATATCTTAAGTGCCCTCATGTTGATGTCATGCAGATTAATTTAAATTCACTTAAGGTCTTGCCATTTGAAAGGGATAGCCTTGGGCTATTCAGACCTTCAGAGTTATTGCTGCAGGCCTCTAGAGCGAGCAGCGGGTCGGTGTGGAGGGTTTGGTGTTAACGGGGTTAGTGATGGCTCGTTGGTTTCTAAAGGACTCCTGCTGCTACTGTACACAGACATGACAACTCAGCTTCAGTCTGGTCCCCTTTAATTGCCATGTTTAACGGGAGCACGCACACACATTTAGCCACACACACACACACACACACACAAATGTAGCCGGATACCAGCACTCAAACACAAATGTATCTGCAAACCAGCACACAAACACGCATTTCTTACATTTATATACATGTGAGGACCTTCTATAGTTCCTAATTGAGTTTAAAACAGCAACACTTTTTTATGTAACCTCTGTAGTTATTCCACGTTGCAGGCCATGCATGCTCATGTCTGACGGTAAATGGAGCTATAACATGTTTTAAAATAATGTAAACAAATGGAGGAGGTTTTTTTGTGTGCAGGGCATATAACAGTTTGCCCCCATTTAGACCAGTTTGAGGTGGTAGCTCTGCAGTGTTTATAGGTTGCACAAAAGTGATTGATCATGGCCGATAATATTTTTTGGGCAACATCTGTTGTTGACTGAGTTTGTGAGGACATTTTTGGTAAAACAATGTTTCAAGAATTTGAAAGAACATTTGGTATTTAAACTAATCCAAAATAGCCCACCTTTTTTACATGTGAAATATTCTTTACTTTACATAAATGTCATTATATATATAATTTTTTTTTTAATATAGCGTATTACTAAGTTATCCGGAGCACTTTGCTGAGGAAAGTTCTTTCCTCCATTCATGCAATGTTAAGGTCACTTAATGTGTCATTCATCTTCACGAGACTATAGTCTGGTCTCATCAACAACTCACCGAAAGGGTTTGAGTATCACTGCCTGCCCTGTTTGGCCTAATAGAGCGGATATTACTTTATTTCTGTACGTAAACGATCATGAGGTTTCCATCGAGATGAGAATTACAAACTTAACCAGCTCGCTCAGCCTCTATGATTAATTCTGCACTAACATGTCTTTCTGCCTGCTAAATCCTTTTGACCAATGGGTGTCATTGTCAAGAGTGAAAGTTAGGAAGGTGAGAAGTGTGTGTTGTTGGAGGGAAGAGTAATTTGGCATTATGTATCGTAGTGTCCTTTAATATTTTTAACCAAAAAATGATCTTAGGACTATTTATGTTTAATGTAGCCCTAATTTAATTTACATTCGGTATTTTAACAACTAAAGACTTTCTACAACAGGTTGGGATAAAGATTGAACAAACAGATCAAAGGTGGAAAGATATGACCGCCATTGTACTTTCATTTTTTATTATGCCTAAAAACGAGTTTACAGCTCAAAAAGCTGGTGTTTGTGACACGAACAGTTACTCATTCTGTAACAAAACTAAATCTGAATGTTCATCAGGAAACAGTCTTTCTCACTATGATCCACTTCATCAAACATGAGGCCCCACAGGGATCAGTTAATGGACCACTTTATTTTAGATATCCCACCAGGCTATTGTTGTGGGTCCAAATTTACTGTTTTTATTCTTAATTTTATGTCATGAAAATATGCTTTGAAGACTTTTACGAAGTGTAATTTGTAAGCACCAAATCGTTAAGACTTTAAAGAAAGAAGAAAGTTACAGTTGTTGATAATGTTAGGCGTGTGGCACAGTAGATAGAGCGTTGGTGTTCGGATCAGGGGAGCACAGGTTCAAACCCCACTGCAGTCAGCATGTCATTGTGTCCCTGGGCAAGACACTTCACCCCAAATTGCTCCTGTGGGGATTGCCCACAGTATTGAGTATGTATGTCGCTTTGGATAAAAGCGTCTAACAAGTGACATGTAATGTAATGTAATGTTACCCTGTGTGGAGATATCATTTATATTTGGATGTTTTCTAAAACGTAGGAAATATTTTAGTTTAGTCATCTTTAATTTGGTTGTGGTCCCATCTGTAAGCTAGTGGCTAGCTAGCTCTCTGCAGCCTCACACACTTTTTCTATCTCAATATTGATTTGATGTATTTCCTCTCGGGACTCACCCTGCATGTTTAGAGTCACTCAGAGTATCTAAAGCTTCAGTCGTGTGATGTATTTTATTTCTAACTTCTGTTTAGCTCCTCAAAAGAAGGAGGGAGGCGTTTTTCTTCTTTCAAGTGTATGGGTTTACTATAAAAGCATCAGGAGGAGAATACCAGAGTTATGAACACTTAAATTATGTAACATTTGCTAGATTATTGTGCAAATAAAACTAGGTACAAAGAATAAGATTAACCACGACCAAGAAAGAGTTTATAGTTGATTGCTCCTTATAGAATATCACAGTATGCATTTATATTAGAATTCAGTTGAATTTTATATTGTCATTACATTATTCTGTTTCTTTGTTGTTGCACCACATGAAGAGGATCAGTTATATTCAACATTTCAAAACTAAATCTTCACATATTTGCTTTTATATATATTTGTTTTAGATCTTCATGAGTTTAAATAATGTGTAAAATACTGTTTCCATCCATCTCTTAGATGTTGGGCTACTCTGTTGTTAAATAATCATGATCATCATAATCATTTGTCTGAAGACATACACAATATGAAATGTTAGTTTTTTGGGAGATTCTTCTATATTTTAAAATCATTTTGAATTTCAAACCAAAATCCTTAGTTAAAGGCCTATCATGTCAAAACTATAAAGAAACCTTGTTACATGTTTTCAGCTTTTTGGGGGGATGCTAAATCCATTGTTAAGTCTTCAATTGAGAAATCTTGTGATTTGTGCCGTTTGTTTCGCCCGAGCAGTATTATTGAAATGAAGTTAAATTGCAGCCAGTCCCAGAGACATTGCCTTCAAAAGAAAAAATCCTAAAAAAAAAAAAATCAAATACACCGAAGATGTATAAAATGCGCTTTGTTCATCAGAGGGAGGAGAGAGAAAGGACTCCACTCAGCGAGCTCTGAATGCTGCATTTCATGCCTGCAACAATTATGCTGAAAGGTCAAGTATTACAGCATCGTGTGCTCCGCTTTGCATGCAAAGTATTTCAGCTCACAAATGACCCTCGTTTGCGCTTTTTTAACAATGGCTTGAAGAACCAGATAAACGTAGGACAATTAAAGATTTTTGCAGCTAGCTGACAATAACATTTACCAAAGGGGGTGATTGCAGTTGAGTAATTGTCCTATTTGTGTTGCACATCAACGCCTTGGCCTGCTGCTATGAAATGTTTAGGAACTTAAGAAAGAGGAACGAGAGTGGTGTGGTTTTAAAAAAAAAGGTGTTATGTTTTGAAAAAAAAGCTCTGAAGAATTATAAACATTTGTTAGATTTTCTTAAGGTAAAAACCAGTCAAACTATTATTCAACCGACATAATAAAGATACACATTCTGGTTAACATTTGTTCTGATTTTTTATTTACATATATTTCAGCACCGTGGACAGCACCCAAGTCCAGCTCTTGGATCTTTAAAATAATAAAAAGCTAAGACACTCTGAAAGTCAATACTTTCAGTAGATTTTTCTATTTATTTAATGTTTAAGGACCTAATCACAATGCACTGTTAACGCCACACATGTCTGCGTGATGTTTTCATTACATATTCATCAATAGGAATGTCAGGAAATCCCACTTAAACCTTCAATTCCAATTAATCAACGAAATGAACGAAGACAATTTTTGTATCAGTGTATTTTTTGTAATTCCCCCTACATAGGCCTATGTAATATTCCCATATATTAAAGTTGGAGATCATTGACGTATTGGATGTGCAAACGCGTAATATTGCAAAAATATTCCTCTTCAGGCAGTTTTATAAATAAAAAGGTGTAGTATTCTGTGCATTTTTGGTATTTTGATTCCCCAAAATGTACTGAGAATTTAACAGCAGTAAAACGTACTGTAGAAAAACAGCCATTTTTTATATTCGTTAATAAAAACACAATTTTTTAAATGAACAAAACGACTTAATCGTGGTTAGTGGTTATGAGTGTCTTAAATCTTAATTTCTTAAAAACGACAATTTGTTTTGCTTTTAGACGCCACTGAAAAATCTTGTGGAAATGACTGAAGCATGAATCAATACGCACACATGTTTGATGTCCCTCCAATTATGAACCAGGATTTTTGGATGCCACACATCACCCAGAAGTAATACTGAAGCTAAATAGGCGAATAAAATTCAACAGCTAGTCACTAACTCAAATATGATTACCTTGAGATTAGGGACTAATTGCTCGGGGTTCACGGAGACCAGCAACCATAAAGCCAGGAGGACTTTGGGAGTTTCTCAGTTGGTTTCTACAAAAGAGAGCGATGAGAGCACACACGCTTCCAACAAGTCATTCTCAACAGCTACAAGCTGCACACAAAGACCACACACCGCGCCAAAGACATGGTAATGTAATCCCAAACTTCTCACTTTTCTCCCGAACAAAACCAGCTCTGCCAAATACCTAATAGAAGATAGTTTCTGATGCTGGAGAGATTTCACTTTAAAGTCCCCGAAAGGGCTTTTTGGGTGGCTGCCTGGTGGCCTGAAGATCTGCTGCTGCCTTAAAGTGGTACACGCACATTAGAGACGTTTCCTATTAAGATGGAAAATCACATTTATCTTGATAATATTTGTGCAATAAATAGTTTTGGTTTTAAAGTTACAAGTCCAGAATTATTCACTGAAATAAAAATCACTTCATGCTTATAATATCATCCTACGTTTGCTGGCAGGTCAAAAAGCAAACCTGTGATGATTTTTTAAGATTTCTTTAAAAAATAAACACGAGAATTTACACCAGGTTGTATTAATGCAAAAACAAAAGGTTTACCAGATATAGCAGTAGGTCATATATCGTTAAATATAATGGATTCAAATTGCAGCAAACAGCAGGAATCAGGTATTACAAGGGGAGTCAGGTGCAAACAGGCCTGGGGGCAGCTGCATCTGAGCGATGATCCACGGGAGGCACTTTTCGACATCATTGGGTTCTCCTTATACCTTTTGGGGTAAACTGGCCTACGTATTTTTTAGGTTGAGCGATGGTCAGCCGATTAAGCGGTGTTTCTGTTTTTATTTTTAGCCTTAACTAAGACCTCAAAACAAGTCGTTTTGATGAAATCTGAAATAAGTAAGATGATGGGTCAGAAAGGCCACATTGCCTCTGAAAAGCTCACGCGTTGAAACAAATAGTCCGTGTACAAATCATGATTCTCAAAACAGCCGATGCAAGTCCAGGAATAGGCCTATTTGTTACAAATCTTCGTTAAGGCCTACTTTTTTTTTGTATATAAATACGAGACATTTAGGACTGAAAATAAAATATAAATACATATAGATTCATTTTGGACAGATTGCTTATTTTCAGACCAAAAATAATATGTGACATTATAGCTCTAGGACCTGCAACAACACGGGATTAAAAACACTTATTTTCAGCCGTAAACGTAAATCACCTGTCGTTATCTCCGTATCTTAGCAACGCCAGTGTTTACAGTTAATACCTATTGAGCTATTAGTTGGCGGGAGAATAGCCCCTGATGATTATTATAGCTTTTATAAACAGAGCCTACAATTTAGCGGAAATAAATTACTGGTTGTGTGAGACCGTTTAAAAAGAAAGAAAGAAGAAACATTGGCAGTATTAAAACGGCCTAAAACAGGTTAAAGTCTAATCTTTAAGAGAAATGTTTGTGCTGGTTTGTTATTGACACCGCGGCCACAAACAGCCTTTCTCCGTTTCCTTTCAATTCCCATGATTGATTATTGATAAACCAGCTGATAGCCCCGAAGAATACCGCGCTGTTTGGTCAGGGATTTCCTCGATAAGCTTTTTCTTTGAGCAGCGTTTGTGTTTGATGTTGGGAGCCGAAAGACCTCACCTTTCTGACTCACAGTCCAACAGAAAGAGAAAAGAAACAGCTCATATAGAGGCTCCGTTTGCTCTGCCTGTGTGAGCTGCAGTCTGCAACGATAAGCGCTGTGTGATTTGTCAGAAAATAAAACAGAATAATAGCCCCTACAGTAGTTTAATTGGCATGTCAGAATAAGAGCCTGTGTGTTGATTTAGTCATTCATGCCAAACCTGAAACTATTTGGCGACATGGGTCTTATTCTTTAAAATGTTCTCACTAAAAGAATCAATAAAGATTCGCTAAAAACAAGAAAATCACCCCTAATAAAAACCGAGCACATAATAATCCTAATATTAGTATGCCTGGCCTAATAATATCTCATGGTTTCACTTTTGCTCTTCTGTGTTTCCTCCCAAAGGAACATTTCGGCCATGTTTTACACCGCATTTGTTGACATATTTCACAAAAAAAACCTTAACTGCCTTGTTTCCATAATTTATTAATAGGACTGTTTTGTAGTAAGTCAAATATCTATATAAGTTACAAAGAAATAAAACGTACAAATACCAATGAAACGACAACAATTGCGTCAAAAACTTTGTACAACAAATAGCTAAAACCTTTTACAGAAATATACAAGCTAGATCTACGGCTTACATTAAATTCTATTATAAATCAGAGTCTTGTGTTTGTGGGGGGGTTTAACAGCATTGTCACTGTTCAGGTGCACTTCCCCCCCAAAATACTGCGGCCTATATCACTTCTTTTGTCTCAATATAATTTACATAAATAAATCCCAAGACTTCCGCAGTTTCTGGTCAAAAATGTTTTTCCCCTTCTTCCTTCCGTTATAAGTCACATTCTTCCAGAAAGGTGAAAATTCAAGACTTTGTTCTTGTTCAGGTTCGCACATTTACAGTGAAACTTGCCGAGTCTTGAAAGAAAAGAAATGTAGGCCTACTTTTTCTTTACATAGAAGGTTTTAAATGACAGCCGGTGCCTGTCACCACGTCCTGCCGTAAAGCAGGGCCGAGCACTGCAGGGCCGAGCCGTACTCTGCGCCGGGGGGGTTGAGGTGGGAGAGGCCGGACACCTGGCTCTGCAGGGAGGGGGGGCTGGAGGAGTGCGGCGCGAGGTCCGGAGAGTGGCCCGTGCTGCCCACCTGCTGGCTCTGGTGCTGCCCGAGGCCGGACGAGTTGTTGGACATGATCATGACATTGTTGCCCCCTTGCTGGTGCAGGGTCCCCGCGGAGGATGTGGGCGTGTGGCCGCTGCCCTGGCACGGCTTCCCATCCTTCACCAGCACCGGCACGGCCACCCTCCGCGGTGACTGCTGCTGCTGCTGGCACGAGCCGCCGTCCTGCTGCATCTGCTGCTGGGACACTTTGTCCTTAGCCTGCCTCTTCATCTTGTACCGGTGGTTCTGAAACCAGATCTTCACCTGGGTCGGGGTGAGGTGGATCATACTTGCCAGGTGTTCCCTCTCCGGCGCAGACAGGTACTTTTGCTGCTTGAAGCGCCGCTCCAGCTCGTAGACCTGCGCCTGGGAGAACAGGACGCGTCTCTTTCTCCTCGGGGTGCTGGACAGGGAGCCCATGCCTTTACCCACATCTGCCAGCGAGCCGAGGCTGCCCATGCTGCCCATGTTCATGCCCGACGACGAGCCCATGAAGCGAGAAACTGAGGGGAAAAAAACAAAAAATAAACACAATGAAATTACTGATTTTACGCGCAACAAGTGTGCACAAATAATTCTGGCTTTATGTGGAACACTTCATGTAAATTCATTTTTGAGATCCAGATTCGATTGTTTTTTTTATGGATGTTATAATGTGGCATTCATGAGATAACAACCCTGAAGATTATTTCAATGGAGTACAAATTAGTTTTGAAATTATTCCTGTAGTGGCAGGTGCCCTTATCCATTAAACAAACTAATGCGTGTCAAAGTCCATTTAATTTATTATCTTAACAATACCATTCAAGCCAGAGGGCACAAATTGCAGCAATAGCTCAGGACTGACAGCCAGTAATTATTTGATTAATGTGATAAATATAATACATTAAATACAATATCTTAAATAACATATTGGTATATTTTCGGCATGATTTATCCCATATTAATATTTGTTCCAGATCTTGCAAGCCAAAGATGAAATGCCTGATTTTGCTTCTCCCTTGTAATTTAATTAAAACATATTGGGTGAAATATAAACTACAGTATTACTTAGAGTGCCCACTTTAGAGCACAGGTGACAGAAACACAACGAAGCATGCTCATACATCTGCTTCCCAGCATTAACCACCCTCAACACAAGTCAAAAGCAGGTGCAGGATACTCACTGGAGGAGAAGCGAGGGTCTGGGTTGCCTCCATACCAGCCGGTGGCCGTGGTGCTGCCCCTCATGCCGTCCTGGTACGACGGCAGGTCGCCCATGTTGCCGTTACAGTAGCCCCCCATGGCCGAGTGTGACAGCTGGGAAACACCTGCCGCAGTCATGTGGTAAGCCGCAGACATAGTCCCATTATGGCCCATGTGGTGCTGCTGCATCGCCGCCTGAGAGACCTGCGGCTGCCGGTAAGAAGTGAGAGGTGCCCCCAAGTTGTTATTCTCCATACTTACTTTCTTATAGCTCTCCTCAAGGGGACTCAAGATATCGGAAACAGAAAAAGGAGTCGTATGCTTAGGGCTCATCGACATTGTTCTGGGGCTGGAGAGGGAGAAATTAGAAGGCAAGGCAATCTCTCCTTCTCTCTTTTTTTTTTTTTTGGCCAAAGCCCCTCTGGTTCCTGTTGTCTCAACGTCGATCCTGGTAGATGAACACGTAGGAGAGAGCCTCAAGTCCGCCTTAATTGGATTGAGTGGGAGCTCGGTGCTGGCTTTGGTTTGTTTTAGCTGGGTGCCAGGTTTAAGGCTACCATCAGAGGCGGGGCATCGGCAACAATACAAAACAGCTCTTGCCTCCTTTCGCCGAGCGTAATTTCACTTACAAGACATGTGCTCTCCTCCCACTGACAATAACATATGCGCTGTACATGATCAGTAATGCTGGCTGTCAGGGTTTGCTACAGCTGCTGCGTTTGGGGTCTCTGAGCTGCTGCTGAGGCTGATAAACACAGCGCTGCACCTTGGGACTGCACTGACCACAATACACTTTATTAACTGTAGTGATGTTTACGAGGACCTCTTGATGAAAGGAGGCCTATATGGACTTGAGAGTTGGAGAACCACTCCTCAGTTGAACTACTGACTTTTAATGGCCATGAGAGGCCTCCAGTGATTGCAGGATTGTTTGTGTTATGCCTTATCGTACTCAGACATGCAAAAGTGCACTTGCGGGGAGGGAAATTGACTGATACTGATAAGTAAATAAATACACATCCGCGTGTTAAGTGGGTGAGTAAATGATTAACCCCCCTCGTTTTTTCTCCTTTTGATATCATTGGACGCAAGCAGCGTGTTACCTTAAATTCAGATGCACACACTCGTATCAAAGATGTGCTAAAAAAAACACAACAACAAAATAAAAAAATAGAGTGGAGAAGGAGAGACTCTCATGTGAAGTTAACGGCGTTCAAGTACTCTCCTGCAGCACGACGCAGGTAGCCTCATAGCATCTTGCCTTAATGCTCAAGGAGCATAACAGTTTAACTCAATCAAAACTCAGTTATAATTGTTACACAGGAACTATAAAAGATTTTGGCTGCTTGTGAACAGCTTTGAGGTCAATAAATGGTAGAGTATTCTGTGCGTTTTAGAGCCAAAAAACACTTTTACGCAAAGGGACATTTTCTGACATTTCTCACATCCAACAAGGAATATAAACCTTTCTTAAACCATAAATGGGGTAATAACACTATTAGTATAATATTTTTCGTTAAGTTAGTTTGAATATTAATATCATATGTGCAATTTTCACAAGTTTTTCTACTTAAAAAAATGTAATATATTCCTTCCATATGTTCCTTGTTTTAATGAGGAGTAACACACTATTTTTTTTTTTTTGAATTGTCCGTGTTTAAATGTAAAGCAAGGGTCTTAACAGGTTATTATTTGGGTACCAGGTTATAATTTCTGCTGCTTTTCAGGTTCAAAACATACGATATTAGATATTGCAGAATAAAAATAGAATAACTTGAAACTTACACAATCAGTGGACGCCAGGATCAAACCGGAGCTGAAACTCTACTGTAAGAAAAAGAGAAAGAAAAAAAAGCACTTATTTTCACAATTATAATTAGATTTCGGTTTTGTAAAGGTCTTGCCGGCAGGTCTCACGTCAGTGTAGCAGCAGCAGCAGCAGATGCCTCCAGCAGCTCAGAGGTCTGCGCCTCTCCTTATGGAGGAATTAAAGAAACACAGCGTCTTCTGGTGGCAGAGCAGAAATTAATCAAGAGTAATATTGTGATCCAGTTTGGTTCCACTGTGACTCTAAACCTCTGCTTGTTTCATGATTTTAACTAGAACTGGATCAAAAAACACCAAATGTAATGGTTTATTTTTCCTTTTACTCAGATTTATGCTGATGCACCTTCAGCAGCAAGCTATTATGGGTCTGTGCACAGCAGGCAGAGCAGCAGTGACCTGCAGATCCTGACAGTTTGTCACGCGGATCACCCGCAGCAGATGTGTATTCTGCAGGCTTCACGGCTTCTGGCTGCATATGTCACGGCTGCCGGCAGAATAATCTGTGCACTACCTGCAGCCTTGCAGAAAAGTGCACTGGTCCAATTTAAAGAGCGGTGCACAACATCACAACAATCCATATCGTCCCATTGCCTTAATTATCTTTAATTAAGCAATATTATCCTATAGTCCAGGGCTAAATATTACAGTTAAAATAAATTGTTTGGATGATAGCCGAGATGCAGGCGCATAATTCGCAGGCCATATAATCACAGGCAATTAAAATTACAGCATGTTTCTGCATCCAAGGTAAATCTTGCTTATGCCTGGCTTAATTACGGCATTTCGCAAGACATTCTTAATCATCTAAATCAGTACCTTTCCCCTGTTCTGGCACACGGCTATTATGAGCAATTAGAGGTAATTAGTCCAAATGTTCGGGCTAATTCCTCAGAATAATGAGGACACTTTGAAGTGGCGGGTATGAGGCTACCGAGCTTTGTTATCGAGGCTTCACGTTGTTGTTCATGAACTGATTGACGCATGATGTAATCCAGAGAAGAGCTTCACACGGGGAAACATAAGTTTGTGCAATTAAAACAAAAAGGAGAAAGTTACTGTTATTATTTAGCATTTAAACAAATACAAATAAATAAGTGTTCTGTAAATGTTAACATAAAAACATCACAGGGAAAGCTTCACACTGTATTTACAACCGCACCTCGATGGGAAAGAAAATAGATTAATTAAATGCAAAAATGTCACATTATATCTGCTAATGAGCCACCAATTGAACTAAACATGTGCATGACAAATATCCACACAGGTTTCTCCATTGCACAAATGTTAAAGGGCGTATACAATAGATCAAATTATGCAACATTATAGTTGTTTTACATTCAAGCCATGAAGACGAACATTTGAGGTCCACTTTAATATAATGGAAAATTCCATCATTGGTCAATAACTAAAGCCTGCATACTATCCTGCATCCTAAAACAGTCCCTATTCAATCTCATTTTTACAGCTCAAAGGTTTGGCCACATTTTGTCTCGACAGAAATGAAGGATTTTCCCCCTCAAAACTTTTTCTGAGTTTTTCCTCTATTGTGACATCTTATACAACTCTTGTTCTGCAGGACATGAGCTACAGGAGAAAAATAGACTCTGAGAAGAAGGTGAGAAAACTAAGAAGAAAAACTTCAACATCACACTTATGGGTGGCAGGTTGGACTGCATCGTATTCATTTAAAAAAACAGACCAATCACCTAACATTTGGAAAGTGTTAAGATGTAAAAATGTCATTCATTACAAAAATAATAATTCATCGCTTTCTTTGACCCTCCATCCCAAGGGACTCTAGGGACAAATAACTTGACTCATGAGAGGGCAAATATTAGAGAGCAAATAGTACTACGGAGGCTATTTTTCTGCAGCCAATCAGCAGCAGCAGAGTAGGGGGGATTCAAAGAGAGTAACGCATGGTGGTGTTTTCTCTTTTTAGTGAAGCACGGCCCCTAGTGGATCAACAGCTGCCTCCATCCAAAGAGTTACATCACCCCGTTGGATCTCATGTACTGCAGGAAGGGAGGAGTGATACAGGGTGTTAGTGCGCCCTCTAGTGGAGAGCTGGATCATAACACTCACTTCCAAGTATCAGGTGAAGACGGGTAAGATGTCTTAATGTCACTACAGTTAACACTATCGATGTACTTCATATACTGTATTTACAGACAAGATAGGTATCATCACTTAATCACATGATATATTAGTGTGGTGTTTACATACACTGTACAAAATGTGCTGCAAATACTCACAGCACTGTCCCTTTTGCCCTGTAATGTTATCTCTATTTGCCATTGCCTTGTTTCCATCTTTACTATTATTCTTATTTTATGTTTAGCTGTTGTTTTGATATTGTTAAAAATATATATAAAAAGTACTAACTAAGTTTTGTATATTCGAAGGTGTGTTTCTCAAGCCCCCCCCCATGCAGCTAAATGTGATGTTACAAAACCTTTGTTGAGACTGATTATGAGCTGACTGTGGCTGTGAGGTAGAACGGTAAGTAGTGAGCTTTTGGGTTCGATACCGGCCCCTGAAGTGAACATGTTAGATGTATGGCTGGCTTTTCTGCTGTAACAACGTACATTTCCCCTCTGTGGGAAGAATAAAGGTATTCTGATTCTGTATCCTTGGGCAAGATACTTAACCTCAAGTTAAGTAGTGTGTGTGTGTGTGTGTGTGTGTGTGTGTGTGTGTGTGTGTGTGTGTGTGTGTGTGTGTGTGTGTGTGTGTGTGTGTGTGTGAGAAAGAAAGGTTGCTGCTACAACAGTGACAGACCCACAGAGAACTATAATAATAATAATAATAATAACTTTAATTGATATAGCGCCTTTCATCAACCCAAGGTCGCTTAACAAAGAAACATATAAGGACAAAACATAAAACAGGGGGCAGAAATGGAAGTGTTACATTGCATAATAGGCACTCAAATCTTGCAATGTTGACAAAATCATAACATTCATGTATCCATCCTGTGTATTGCCCATGTCACATACTTTTAACAAGTATCAACAGAAAGAAAAGCTAGCAAAAAATCAACAAATCTTCTTTGGCAGAAATAGGAATTTTGACCTATCAGCCAAACTGATAAGTCTTGTATATTTAGTAGTGCCTAT